>CM038796.1:183497583-183561675 GCA_021764765.1 Vicia sativa | reverse complement strand
CTTTTGATAAATTGATCCGACTATATTGTTGAATCATACATCAATAGAGAGATCATGACTAGAAAAGAAGGTTTCAGATAAAAGTTTCAAAGGAAGGTCTCCGTTTGTTCTCAATAGCCTGGTAGAAAATGTGTAGGTCATCCAAGAAACACCAATTAATCCTTAAAAGGCAATTGATAGGAATCAAAGAGAGCTAATTTATTCACTCCAAACCCTTGAGTAAATTTTCAAGAAGAGGAAAGTCACTGCATCCTCTTGAACCATGAAATTTATGACTTGACTTTGACAACAGAGTAATGTCCCCATATTTTCCTGTAGCGTCGACAACAAGCAACTCCGCTAAGGTTCCCATGTTTTCAAGGATTATATTTCTTCCATTTCATCCCTTTAAAGTTATATGCATCCATATTTCGAAGAGATTTCCTAGAAATAGGAGTTGAACAACAATGCTCCACTTGTTCGTTAAGAACTCATCCGGCTTTATGGATTAATGAAAACAAGGTTCAATTTATCTGATGTTACAAATTTGTCAAAGAACTTATTATGAATTAATCGATTTCTGGATGGTAAACCTAAGATTTTGGCAAGGAGAAGAAGGTTCTCCCCATCATGATCATTTCTTGGAACTGATTATTCACTCAGCTAAAGTCACCGATAACTAAGTTTGTCAAGGATCAATTGCCAAAGCAAAGAATCATTAAAAGGAAGCTACGATTTTATGAAGACTTATATTCAACTAAATTTCATCATTTTCAAAGACTTATATTCACTTCAAATTTCATCAAATTTCTAAAGACTTATATTCACTTCAATTTTCGCCATATTTTCTTAAGACTTATATTCACTTCAAATTACATCGATTTTCCTCAAGACTTATTGTGTTTTTGTGTTATCGTAATTTTTGGTAAACCGCATTGATATGACAATGTCCCTGACTGATGTCATAAATATTCTGGTCAAGACAAATTATGTAGAAGGACTATTTGTGTATAACTCAAAGATAAGCCTGCATAACACAATGTTTATGATCGATTCATTCGGATTCCCATTCATCAAGAAGTAGGATGTATGATGTCAGCGACCAATGTTAAGAAATCCTTTACCGACAAGTCCTTTTGCAAGATTTTAGAGTTTCAAGATCTGGGTCAAGTTTCGAAATTCATTATTAGCGTTTAGATCATATGCTCATTATTGGACATTAGGTTACCTTGTTTAACCCTAACTTGTTATTGTTGCAAAAGACCAGTCCTAGGTTAAATTTGGTTAACCCTAGATATTTTTGTGAAGCCCAAGATGAAGTCTCATCGCTTCTTATATTATCTTCACAATTTCGATGTGGTTGCCTATTGAAGAGGAAGAAGAAGGTGATTATAACCGTGGTTAGTACTCCTTCTGTGAGCTTAAGCAATTATCTCTTGATAAGTGTCTTGGAGTAGGATTTGTCTCGTATGGGTAGCTTTATCACCAAAGCCTTGAAGCACGGTGTCAGGTTCTCGACAAAGATTCAAGCAAAATCAACACGTGTATCAAGAATGTCTTCAAAATTTATTGCTATTAGATTAGTATCACCGTGATTGAGGGGGAGGAGAGGTTCCTCGGTCAAAGTAGAACTTAGATTAGTTGCATTGGGTAGGTCTTAAGTTAAGGAGATAAATCGCTGGTTTATTCCTAATTAATACCTCTTTCAAAGTGATTTCCTCCTGCTTGGTAGCCCCTAGATGTAGGCTGCGAGTTGACACTAAAATTAAGTTAATAAATTGATTGTCTTCTTTACTGCCTTTTGAATGATTATTTAGAGTGTTAAATAGCCTTGTTAGATACCACTTCATAGCATTCACTTTGACATTAAGCATCCATGTCAATTTAACTTATATTCACTTCAAATTTCACTCTATCATCTTTAAGATTTATATTCACCACAATTTTCCTTGTGATTTTCAAGATTATATTCACTCAATTTTCACCATATTTTTCAAGACTTATATTCACTTCAAATTTCACTTATTTTCTTAAGACTTATATTCTTCAGCACATCGATTTTCTCAAGACTATTCACTTCAAATTTCCATCGATTATCTTAAGATTTTATGTTCACTTAATTTTCACCGTATTTTATGAAGACTTATATTCACTTCACCTTCTACTTATCAAGACTTATATTCACTTAAATTTCATTAGATTTTGGAAGACTTATTTCACTTTAAATTTCACGATTTTCCTAAGACTTATATTCACCATTTCACGATTTTCCAAGACGATATTCACATCAAATTTCATCAAATTTTCTAAAGACTTATATTCACTTTAAATTTCATCAAATATCTTAAGATTTATATCAACTACAATTTTCACCAGCCTTTTGGAAGACTTATATTCATTCAAATTCCCACCATTTTTCAAGACTTATATTGACTTCAAATTCATCGTATTTTTCAAGACTATTTTCACTTCAAATTTCATCAAATTTTCAAGACTTATATTCATTTAAAATTTCATCGTATTATCATTAGATTTATGTTCACTAATTTCACCGTGTTTTCTAAAGACTTATATTCACTTCCAATTTTCACCAATTTTTCAAGACTTATAATGACTTTATACATACCTAATGTTTTGAAGACTTATATTCACTTCAAATTTCACCCATTTTTCGAAGACTTATATTCACTTCAAGTTTCATCAAACTTTCCAAAGGCTTATATTCACTTCAATTTCAATAGATTATCTTAAGATTTATATTCCCTACAATTTTCATCACATTTTCTGAAGACTTATATTCACTTCAATTTTCACCATATTTTCTGAAGACTTATATTCACTTCAAATTTCATCAGATTTTCTTAAGACTTATATTCACTTCAAATTTCATCAAATTTTTTAAAGACTTATGTTCACTTCAAATTTCGTCAGATTATCTTATGTTTTATATTCACTTCAAATTTCATCAAATTATCTTAAAAGTCATGTTCACTTTAAATTACACTAGATTTTTGGAAGACTTATATTCACTTCAAATTCCATAAGATTTTCCGACTTATATTCACTTCAAATTTCATCAAAGTTTCAAGATCATAATTCACTTCAAATTTTATCGGATCTTAAGATTTATGTTCACTTCAATTTTTACTGTATTTTAAGACTTATATTCACTTCAATTTTCTGGAAGACTTATATTCACTTCTTTTCATTAGATTTTGAAGACTTATAATTCATTCAAATTTCATCGATTTCAGATTTATATTTCATCAATTTTCACATTATATATAGATTTATGTTCATTTCAATTTTCACAAGATTTTCTTGATTTATATTCACGCCAAATTTCACCATATTTTCTCGAAGAGTTATATTAACTTCAATTTTAACAAATTTCCAAGACTATATTCACTTCAATTTTCATAAAATTATCTTAAGATTTATATTCAAAAATTTTTACCGATTTTGAAAACTTATAATCACCTAATTTTCACCAATTTTCAAGACTTATATTCACTTCAAATTTCATCATATTTTCTGAAGAATTATATTCACTTCAAATTTCATCAAATTTCAAGACTTATATTCACTTTAAATTTCATTAGATCTTAAGATTTATGTTCACTTTTAAATTTCAAAGATTTTTTTTTGAAGACTTATACTCGCTCAAATTTCATCGTAATTTCAAGACTTATATTCACTTCGATTTCTTCCATTATCTTTTAAGATTTATGTTCACTTTATTTTCACTAGATTTTCGTAAGACTTATATCTACTTCTCAAATTTCACTTCTATTTTCTTTCGTAATTTTATATTCACTTCTCAAATTACATCATTTTCTAAGACTTATATTCACTAATTTTCATCGATTATCTTAAGATTTATATTCACTACAATTTTCACCATTTTCCTCAAGACATATATTCACTTCAAATTTCACCGGATTTCTCAAGATTTATATTCACTTCAAATTTAATCATATTTTTGGAAGACTTATATTCACTTCAAATTTCATCAAATATCTTAAGACTTATATTCACTTTAAATTTCATCGACTTTTTAAGACTTATAATGACTTCAAATTTCATCATATTTTCCTAAGACTTATATTCACTTCAAAACTTCATCAAATTATCTTAAGATTTACGCTCATTCTCAATTCTCACCGTTTTTTGAAGACCAATATTCACCAATTTTGCCGATATTTTGAAGACTTATATTCACTTCACATTTAATTCCATTATCTTTAGATTTATGTTCCTTCAATTTTCCCCAAGTTGTCTATAGACTATATCACTCAATTTCACCAAATTTTTGAAGACTTATATTCGCTTCATACTTCATCAGATTTTATGAAGACTTATATTAAGTTTAAATTTCTTCATATTTTCTGAAGACTTATATTCACTTCAAATATCAATAAATTTTCTAAACACTTATATTCACTTCATTTCCATTAGATTATCTTAAGACTTATGTTCACAACAATTTTTAGCAGATTTTCTAAAGATTTATATTCACTTTAATTCTCACCATATTTTCTGAACACTTATATTCACTTCAAATTTCATCAGATTTTCTTAAGACTAATGTTCGCTTCAAATTTCATCAAATTTCCTCAAGACTTACATTCACTTCAAATTTCATTAGATTATCTTAAGATTTATGTTCAATTTATATTTCATCAGATTTATTTCACTACAAATTTCATCGATTTTCCAAGACTTATATTACTTCAAATTTCACAAGATTATGAAGACTTATATTCATTTTCAAATTTAACGGATTATCTTAAGATTTTGTTCACTTTAAATTTCATCAAATTCTTCTCGAACACTATATTCACGCCAATTTCACCGATTTTTAGAAGACTTATATCACTCAAATTTCATCGCTTTTCCTCAAGACTTATATTCACTCTAAATTTCATCCGATTTTTGAAGACTTATATTAAATTTAAATGTCATTAGATTTCTAAGACTTATATATTCACTTCAAATTTCACGATTATCTTAAGATTTATGTTCATCAAATTTCCCCTGTTTTCTAAAGACTTATATTCACTTAATTTACACAAATTTTCAAGAGTATATTCACTTCAAACATCATTGATTTTCCAATATTATATTCACTTCAAATTTCATCATCTTTTCTAAAGACTTATATTCACTTCAAATTTCATCCATTTTGAAGACTTATATTCACCTAAAATTTACCGATTATCTAAGATTGATGTTTAGTTTAATTTTCACTAGATTTTTTGAAGATTATTTTCTTTTCAATTTTAACCAGATTTTCTGAAGAATTATATTCACTTCAATTTTCACTAGATTTTTTGAAGACTTAGATTCACTTCAATTTTAGCCAGATTGTCTGAAGAGTTATATTCAATTCATATTTCATTAGATTTTCCGAAGACTTATATTCACTTCAAATTTCATCTCGTTTTCGAAAGACTTAAATTCACTTTAAATTTCACTCCATTTTCTTAAGATTTATATTCACTTTAATTTCATCATATTTCCGACACTATATTCACTCAAATTTCATCGCATTATTTGGATTTATGTTCACTTCAATTTTCACTTTATTTTCAAGACTTATATTCACTTCAAATTTCATCAGATTTTCTGAAGACTTATATTCACTTCAAATTCGATCAGATTATCTTAAGATTTATGTTCATTTCAATTTTCACTAGATTTTTTGAAGATTATAGTCACTTCAATTTTCACCAGATATTCTGAAGACTTATGTTCACTTCAAATTTTATCAAATTATCTTAGGATTTATGTTCACTTCAATTTTCACAAGATTTTCTGAAGACTTATATTCACTTCAAATTTCATCAGATTTTCTTAAGACTTATATTCAATTCAAATTACACCAAACTTTCTAAAGAGTTATATTCGATACAAATTTCATCATCTTTTCTGAAGACTTATATCACTTCAAATTTTATCCATTTTTCTAAAGACTTATATTCTCTTCAATTTTCATCAAATTATCTTAAGATTTATATTCACTACAATTTTCACTAGATTTTCTGAAGACTTATATTCACTTCAAAATTCACCGGAATTTTGAAGACGTATATTCAACTCAAATTTAATCATATTTTCTGAAGACTAGTATTCACTTCAAATTATATCAAATTTTCTGAAGACTTATATTCACTTCAAATTTCATCAGACTTTCTGAAGACGTATATGCACTTTAAATTGTATCATATGTTCTGAAGATTTATATTCACTTCAAACTTCATCAAATTATCTTAAGATTTATGTTCACTTCAATTTTCATCAGATTTTCTGAAGACTTATATTCACTTCAATTTTCACAGATTTTTTGAAGACTTATATTCACTTCATATTTAATCAGATTATCCTTAGATTTATGTTCACTTCAATTTTACCCAGGTTTTCTAAAGACTTATATTCACTTCAATTTTCACCATTCTTTCTGAAGACTTATATTCGCTTCATACTTCATCAGATTTTATGAAGACTTATATTCAGTTTAAATTTCTTCATATTTTCTGAAGACTTATATTCACTTCAAATATCATCAAATTTTCTAAACACTTATATTCACTTCAATTTTCATCAGATTATCTTAAGATTTATATTCACTACAATTTTCAGCACTTATTCTAAAGTTTTATATTCACTTTAATTTTCACCATATTTTCTGAACATTATAATCACTTCAAATTTTATCAGATTTTCTTAAGACTTATGTTCACTTCAAATTTCATCAAATTTCCTGAAGACTTATATTCACTTCAAATTTCATTAGATTATCTTAAGATTTATGTTCACTTTATATTTCACTAGATTTTTTGAAGACTTATATTCACTTTAATTTTCACCAGATTTTCTGAAGACTGATATTCACTTCAAATTTCATCAGATTTTCTGAAGGCTTATATTGACTTCAAATTTCAGAAGATTTTGAAGACTTATATTCATTACAAATTTCATCAGATTATCTTAAGATTGTTGTTCACTTTAAATTTCACAAAATTTTTCGAAGACTTATATTCACGTCAATTTTCACAAGATTTTTTGAAGACTTATATTCACTTCAAAATTCACCAGGTTTTCTAAAGACTTATATTCACTTCAAATTTCATCAGATTTTTTGAAGACTTATATTCACTTCAAATGTCATTAGATTTCATGAAGACTTATATTCACTTCAAATTTCATTCGATTATCTTAAGATTTATGTTCACTTCCATTTTCACCAGGTTTTCTAAAGTCCTATATTCACTTTAATTTACACCAAATTTTTTGAAGAGTTATATTTAATTCAAACTCCATCAGATTTTCTGAATATTATATTCACTTCAAATTTCATCATCTTTTATACATATATATATTCACTTCAAATTTCATCCATTTTTTGAAGACTTATATTCACTTTAATTTTAACAAGATTTTATGAAGAATTATATTCACTTCAATTTTCACTAGATTTTCTGAAGACTTATATTCACTTCAATTTTAGCCAGATTGTTTGAAGACTTACATTCAATTCATATTTCATTAGATTTTCTGAAGACTTATATTCACTTCAAATATCATCAGATTTGTTGAAGACTTATATTCACTTCGAATGTCACTAGATTTCCTAAAGACTTATATTCATTTCAAATTTCATCAGATTATCTTAAGATTTATGTTCACTTCAATTTTAACCAGGTTTTCTAAAGATTTATATTCACTTCAATTTTCACCAAATTTCATCATATTTTCTAAAGACTTAAATACACTTCAAATTTCATCAAATTTTATAAACACTTATATTTACTTCAAATTTCATCAGATTATCTTACGATTTATACTCACTTCAAATTTTATCAGATTATCTTTGGATTTATGTTCACTTCAATTTTCACTAGAATTTCTGAAGTTATATATTCATTTCAAATTTCATCAGATTTTCTGAAGACTTATATTCACTTAAAATTTTATCAGATTATCTTAGGATTTATGTTCACTTCAATTTTCACCAGATTTTCTGAAGACTTATATTCACTTCAAATTTCATCAAATATTTGTATACTTATATTCACTTCAAATTTCATCAGATTATCTTAAGATTTATGTTCAATTCATATTTCACTAGATTTTTTGAAGATTATAGTCACTTGAATTTTCACCTGATTTTTTGAAGACTTATATTCACTTCAAATTTGATCAGATTATCTTAGGATTTATGTTCACTTCAACTTTCAATAGATTTTCTGAAGACTTATATTCACTTCAAATTTCATCAATTTTTCTGAAGACTTATATTCCCTTCAAATTTACTAAGATATCTGAAGACTTATATTCACTTCATATTTCATCAGATTATCTTTATGATTTATGTTCACTTCAATTTTCACCAAATTTTCTGAAGACTTATATTCAATTCATTATCATTGGATTTTCTGAAGGCTTATATTCACTTCAAATTTCATCAGATTATTTTAAGATTTATCTTCTCTACAATTTTCACCAGATTTTTTGAGAACTTATATTCTTTTCAATTTTCACCTGATATTTTGAAGACTTTTATTCACTTCAAATTTCATCACATTTTTCGAAGACTTATATAAATTAAAATTTCATCAAATTTCCTGAAAACTTATATTCACCTCAAATTTCATCAGATTATCATAAGATTTATGTTCATTTTAAATTCCATTAGATTTTTTGAAGACTTATATACACTTAAAATTTCATCCGAATTTCCCAAGACTAATATTCACTTCAAATTTCTTCAAATTTCCAAAAGACTTATATTCACTTCAAATTTCATCAGATTATATTAAGATTTATGTTCAATTTAAATTTCACTAGATTTTCAGAAGACTTATATTCACTTCAAATTTAATCGAATTTTCTAAAGACTTATATTCACTTCAAATTTTATCAGATTATATTAAGATTTATGTTCACTTCCATTTTCAACAGATTTTGTAAGGACGTATATTAACTTCAAATTTCATCAGATTTTCTAAAGACTTATATTCACTTCAAATTTCATCAGATTATCTTAAGATTTATATTCACTACAGTTTTAGCCTGATATTTTAAGACTTATATTCACTTCAATTTTCACCTGATTTTTTGAAGACTTATATTCACTTCAAATTTCATCAGATTTTCTGAAGACTTATATTCACATAAAATTTCATCAAATTTCCAGATGACTTATATTCACTTCAAATTTCTTCAGATTATCTTAAGATTTATGTTCATTTCAATTTTCACCAGATTTTCTAAAGACTTATATTCACTTGAAATTTCATCATATTTTCTAAAGACTTATATTCAATTCAAATTTCCTCAGATTTTCTGAAGACTTATATTCACTTCAATTTTCACGACATTTTCTAAAGAATTATATTCTACTCAAATTTCATGAGATTTTCTGAATACTTATATTCACTTCTATTTTCATCAAATTTTCTGAAGAGTTATATTCACTTCAAAGTTCATGAAATTATCTGAAGATTTATATTCACTACAATTTTCACCTGATTTATTGAAGACTTATATTTAGTTCAATTTTCACCTGATTTTTTGAAGACTTATATTCACTTCAAATTTTATCAGATTAAATTAGGATTTATGTTCGCTTCAATTGTCACAAGATTTTCTGAAGACTTATATTCAATTTAATGTTCACCAGATTTTAAGAAGACTTATATTCTATTCAAATTTCATCAGATTTTTTGAAGACTTATATTCACTTCAAATTTCATTTGATTTTTCGAAGACTTATATTCAGTTCAATTTTCACCTGATTTTTTGAAGGCTTATATTCACTTCAAATTTCATCAAATTTCCTGAAAACATATTTCACTTCAAATTTCATCAGATTATCTGAAGATTTAGTTCACATTAAATTTCACTAGATTATCTAAAGACTTATATTCAATTCAAATTTCATCAGAGTTTCTGAAGAGTTATATTCACTTTAAATTTCATCAGATTATCTTAAGATTTATTTTCATTTCAAATTTCAAAAGATTTTCTGAAGACTTATATTCACTTCAAATTTTGCCAGATTTTCTGATGACTTATATTCACTTGAAATTTCTTAAGATTTTCTGATGACTTATATTCACTTCTAATTTCATCAGATTATCTTAAGACTTATATTCACTACAATTTTCACCTAATTTTTTAAAGAGTTATATTCACTTCAATTTTCACCTGATTTTTTGAAGACTTATATTCACTTCAAATTTCATCAAATTTTCTAAAGACTTTTATTCACTTCAAATTTTATGATGACTTATATTCACTTAAAATTTCATCAAATTATCTTAAGATTTATGTTCACTTTAAATATCGCTAGATTTTCTAAAGACTTATATTCAATTCAAATTTCATCAGATTTTCTGAAGATTTATATTCACTTCAAATTTCATCAGATTTTCTGAGAAATTATATTCACTTCAAATTTCATCAGATTATCTGAAGATTTATGTTCATTTCAATTTTCACAAGATTTTTTGAAGACTTATATTCACTTCAAATTTCACCAAATTTTCTTGAGACTTATATTCAATTCAAATTTCCTCATATTTTATGAAGACTTATATTCACTTCAATTTTCACCAGATTTTCTGAAGACTTATATTCTATTCAAATTTCATCAGATTTTCATAAGACTTTTATTCACTTCAAATTTCATCTGATTTTCTGAAGATCTATATTCACTTGAAATTTCATCATATTATCTTAAGATTTATGTTCACTTTAATTTTCACCAGATTTTCTGAAGACTTATATTCACTTCAAATTTTATCAGATTATCTTAGGATTTATGTTCACTTCAATTTTCACCCATTTTGCTAAAGGCTTATATTCACTTAATTTCATCCGATTTTCAAAGACTTATATTAACTTCAATTCACGATTTTCTAAAGACTTATATTCACTTCAAATTTCATAAGATTATCTTAAGATTTATATTCACTACAATTTTCACCTGATTTTTTGAAGACTTATATTCACTTTAATTTATTACCTGATTTTTTGAAAACTTATATTCACTTCAAATTTCATCAGATTATCTAAAGAATGATATCCACTTCAAATTTAATCAAATTTCATGATGACTTATATTCACTAAAATTTAAGTTATCTTAAGATTTATGTTCACTTTAAATATCACTAGATTTTCTAAAGACTTATATTCAATTCAAATTTTATCAGATTTTCTGAAGATTTATATTCACTTCAAATTTCATTAAATTTTCTGAAGAATTATATTCACTTCAAATTTCATCAGATTATCTTAAGAGTTATGTTCATTTCAATTTTCACCAGATTTTTTGAAGACTTATATTCACTTCAAATTTCATCAGATTTTCTTAAGACTTATATTCAATTCAAATTTCCTCAGATTTTATGAAGACTTATATTCACTTCAATTTTCACCAGATTTTCTGAAGACTTATATTCTATGCAAATTTCATCAGATTTTCATAAGACTTATATTCACTTCAAATTTCATCAGATTTTTTGAAGACTTATATTCACTTCAAAGTTCATCTATTATCTAAAGATTTATGTTCACTTCAATTTTCACCAGATTTTCTGAAGACTTATATTCACTTTCAATTTTATCGGATTATCTTAGGATTTATGTTCACTTCAATTTTCACAGATTTTTTGAAGACATATATTCACTTCAAATTTCATCACATTTTCTAAAGACTTATATTAACTTCAATTTTCATGAGATTTTCTAAAGAGTTATATTCACTTCAAATTTCATCAAATTATCTTAAGATTTATATTCACTACAATTTTCACCTGATTTTTTGAATAATTATATTCAATTCAAATTTCATCAGATTTTCTGAAGACTTATATTCACTTCAAATTTCATCATATTTTCTGAACAGTTATATTCATTTCAAATTTCATCAGATTATCTTAAGATTTATGTTCATTTAAATTTTCACCAAATTTTCTGAAGACTTATATTCACTTCAAGTTTCGCCAGAATTTCTGATGACTTATATTCACTTCAAATTTAATCTGATTTTCTGAAGAATTATATTCACTTCAAATTTCATCAGATTATCTTAAGATTTATGTTCATTCAAATTTCCTCAGATTTTCTAAAGACTTATATTCACTTCAATTTTCACCAGATTTTCTCAAGACTTATATTCTATTAAAATTTTACTAGATTTTCTGAAGACTTATATTCACTTCAAATTTCATCATATTTTCTGAAGACTTATATTCACCTCAAAGTTCTTTAGATTATCTAAAGATTTATGTCCACTTTAATTTTAACCAGATTTTCTTAAGACTTATATTCACTTCAAATTTTATCTGATTATCTTAGGATTTATGTTCACTTTAATTTTCACCAGATTTTCTAAAGACTTATATTCACTTCAAATCTTATCAGATTTTTTGAAGACTTATATTCACATCAAATTTCATAAGATTTCTGAAGACTTATATTCACATCAAATTTCATCATATTATCTTAAGATTTATATTCACTTGAATTTTCATGAGATTTTCTATAGACTTATATTCACTTCATATTTCATTAGATTTTCTAAAGACTTATATTAACTTCAAATTACATCAGATTATCTTAAGATTTATATTTACTACAATTTTCACCAGATTTTCTAAAGACTTATATTCACTTCAATTTTCACCTGATTTTTTGAAGATTTATATTCACTTCAAATTTCATCAGATTTTTTGAAGACTTATATTCACTTCAAATTTCATCAAATTTGCTGAAGACTTTTATTCACTTCAAATTTCATCAGATTATCTTAAGATTTATGTTCAATTTAAATCTCACTAGATTTTTTGAAGATATATATTCATTTCAAATTTCATCAGATTTTCTGAAGTCTTATATTCACTTAAAATTTCATCAGATTTTTGGAAGAGTTATATTCACTTCAAATTTCATCAGATTATCTTAAGATTTATATTTACTTCAATTCTCACTAGATTTTTTCAAAACTTATATTCACTTTAAATTTAATCAGATTATCTTAGGATTTATGTTCACTTTAATTTTCACCAGATTTTCTGAAGACTTAATTCACTTCAGATTTCATCAGATTTTCCGAAGACTTATATTCACTTCAAAACTCCTCAGATTTTTAAAGACTTATATTCACTTCAAATTTCATCATATTTTCAAAGATTTATATTCATTTCAATTTTCACCATTTTAAGACTTATATTCATTTCAATTTTCACCAGATTTTCTGAAGACTTATATTCACTTCATATTTCATAAGATTTTCTAAAGACTTATATTTACTTCAAATTTCATCAGATTATCTTAAGATTTATATTCACTACAATTTTCACCGATTTTCTAAAGACTTATATTCACTTCAATTTTCACCGATTTTTGAAGACTTATATTCACTTCAAATTTCACAAGATTTTCTCAAGACTTATATTCACTTCAAATTTAATCAGATTATCTTACGATTTATTTTCACTTCAATTTTCACTAGATTTTTTGAAGACTTATATTCACTTCAATTTTCCCTGCATTCTGATGACATATATTCACTTCAAATTTCCTCATATTTTTTGAAGACTTATATTTACTTCAATTTTCACCACATTTTCTGAAGACTTATATTCTATTCAAAATTCATCAGATTTTTCTCAAGACTTATATTCAATTCAAATTTCATCA
Source organism: Vicia sativa (assembly GCA_021764765.1). Lineage (NCBI taxonomy): Eukaryota > Viridiplantae > Streptophyta > Magnoliopsida > Fabales > Fabaceae > Vicia > Vicia sativa. Next base: position 183,547,985 of record CM038796.1, on the reverse strand, counting down.
AATTTCCTGATGACTTATATTCACTTCAAATTTCATCAAATTTCCTGATGAGTTATATTCATTTCAAATTTCATCAGATTATCTTAAAATTTATGTTCACTTTAAATTTCATAGATTTTCTAAAGATTTATATTCAATTCAAATTTTATTAGATTTTCTGAAGACTTATATTCACTTCAAATTTCATCATATTTTTTGAAGAGTTATCTTTACTTCATATTTCATCAAATTATCTTAAGATTTATGTTCATATAATTTTCAATGGATTTATGAAGACTTATATTCAATTCAATTTTCGCCAGATTTTCTGATGACTTATATTCACTTCAAATTTCCTTAGATTTTCTAAAGACTTATATTCACTTCAAATTTCATGAGATTTTCTGAATACTTATATTCTATTCAAATTCCTCAGATTTTCTGAAGACTTATATTCACTTTAAATTTCATCATATTTTTTGAAGACTTATATTCACTTCAAAGTTCTTTATTATCTTAAGGTTTATATTCACTACAATTTTCAAAGATTTTCTAAAGACTTATATTCACTTTAATTTTCACCTGATTATTTGAAGACTTATATTCACTTCAAATTTCATCAGATTTTTTGAAGATTTATATTCATTCAAATTTCATCAAATTTTCTGAAGACTTATATTCACTTCAAATATCATCAGATTATCTTAAGATTTATGTTCACCTTAAATTTCATCGATTTTCCAATTGTATATTAACTTCAAATTTCATGATTATCTTAAGAATTATATTCATTTCAATTTCGAGATTTTCAAGACTTATATTCACGTCAATTTTTGCCATATTTTATAATGACTTATATTCATTTCAAATATCCTCAGATTTTTTGAAGATTTATATTCATTTCAAAGTTCATCAGATTATCTTAAGATTTATGTTCACTTTAATTTTCACCAGATTTTCTGAAGACTTATATTCTATTCAAATTTCATCAGATTTTCATAAGACTTATATTCACTTCAAATTTCATCTGATTTTCTGAAGATCTATATTCACTTGAAAGTTCATCATATTATCTTAAGATTTATGTTCACTTTAATTTTCACCAGATTTTCTGAAGACTTATATTCACTTCAAATTTTATCAGATTATCTTAGGATTTATGTTCACTTCAATTTTCACCAGATTTGCTAAAGGCTTATATTCACTTCTAATTTCATCCGATTTTCTAAAGACTTATATTAACTTCAATTCATCAGATTTTCTAAAGACTTATATTCACTTCAAATTTCATAAGATTATCTTAAGATTTATATTCACTACAATTTTCACCTGATTTTTTGAAGACTTATATTCACTTTAATTTATTACCTGATTTTTTGAAAACTTATATTCACTTCAAATTTCATCAGATTATCTAAAGAATGATATCCACTTCAAATTTAATCAAATTTCATGATGACTTATATTCACTTAAAATTTAGTCATGTTATCTTAAGATTTATGTTCACTTTAAATATCACTAGATTTTCTAAAGACTTATATTCAATTCAAATTTTATCAGATTTTCTGAAGATTTATATTCACTTCAAATTTCATTAAATTTTCTGAAGAATTATATTCACTTCAAATTTCATGAGATTATCTTAAGAGTTATGTTCATTTAAATTTTCACCAGATTTTTTGTAGACTTATATTCACTTCAAATTTCATCAGATTTTCTTAAGACTTATATTCAATTCAAATTTCCTCAAATTTTATGAAGACTTATATTCACTTCAATTTTCACCAGATTTTCTGAAGACTTATATTCTATGCAAATTTCATCAGATTTTCATAAGACTTATATTCACTTCAAATTTCATCAGATTTTCTGAAGACTTATATTCACTTCAAAGTTCATCTATTATCTTAAGATTTATGTTCACTTCAATTTTCCCAGATTTTCTGAAGACTTATATTCACTTTCAATTTTATCGGATTATCTTAGGATTTATGTTCACTTCAATTTTGACAGATTTTTTGAAGACATATATTCACTTCAAATTTCATCACATTTTCTAAAGACTTATATTAACTTCAATTTTCATGAGATTTTCTAAAGAGTTATATTCACTTCAAATTTCATCAAATTATCTTAAGATTTATATTCACTACAATTTTCACCTGATTTTTTGAATAATTATATTCAATTCAAATTTCATCAGATTTTCTGAAGACTTATATTCACTTCAAATTTCATCATATTTTCTGAACAGTTATATTCATTTCAAATTTCATCAGATTATCTTAAGATTTATGTTCATTTAAATTTTCACCAAATTTTCTGAAGACTTATATTCACTTCAAGTTTCGCCAGAATTTCTGATTACTTATATTCACTTCAAATTTAATCTGATTTTCTGAAGAATTATATTCACTTCAAATTTCATCAGATTATCTTAAGATTTATGTTCATTCAAATTTCCTCAGATTTTCTAAAGACTTATATTCACTTCAATTTTCACCAGATTTTCTCAAGACTTATATTCTATTAAAATTTTACTAGATTTTCTGAAGACTTATATTCACTTCAAATTTCATCATATTTTCTGAAGACTTATATTCACCTCAAAGTTCTTTAGATTATCTAAAGATTTATGTCCACTTTAATTTTAACCAGATTTTCTTAAGACTTATATTCACTTCAAATTTTATCTGATTATCTTAGGATTTATGTTCACTTTAATTTTCACCAGATTTTCTAAAGACTTATATTCACTTCAAATCTTATTAGATTTTTTGAAGACTTATATTCACATCAAATTTCATAAGATTTCTGAAGACTTATATTCACATCAAATTTCATCATATTATCTTAAGATTTATATTCACTTGAATTTTCATGAGATTTTCTATAGACTTATATTCACTTCATATTTCATTAGATTTTCTAAAGACTTATATTAACTTCAAATTTCATCAGATTATCTTAAGATTTATATTTACTACAATTTTCACCAGATTTTCTAAAGACTTATATTCACTTCAATTTTCACCTGATTTTTTGAAGATTTATATTCACTTCAAATTTCATCAAATTTTTTGAAGACTTATATTCACTTCAAATTTCATCAAATTTGCTGAAGACTTTTATTCACTTCAAATTTCATCAGATTATCTTAAGATTTATGTTCAATTTAAACTAGATTTTTTGAAGATATATATTCATTTCAAATTTCATCAGATTTTCTGAAGTCTTATATTCACTTAAAATTTCATCAGATTTTTGGAAGAGTTATATTCACTTCAAATTTCATTAGATTATCTTAAGATTTATATTTACTTCAATTTTCACTAGATTTTTTCAAAACTTATATTCACTTTAAATTTAATCAGATTATCTTAGGATTTATGTTCACTTCAATTTTCACCAGATTTTCTGAAGACTTAATTCACTTCAGATTTCATCAGATTTTCCGAAGACTTATATTCACTTCAAAACTCCTCAGATTTTTAAAGACTTATATTCACTTCAAATTTCATCATATTTTCATAAGATTTATGTTCATTTCAATTTTCACCAGATTTTCTGAAGACTTATATTCATTTCAATTTTCACCAGATTTTCTGAAGACTTATATTCACTTCATATTTCATAAGATTTTCTAAAGACTTATATTTACTTCAAATTTCATCAGATTATCTTAAGATTTATATTCACTACAATTTTAACCAGATTTTCTAAAGACTTATATTCACTTCAATTTTCACCTGATTTTTTGAAGACTTATATTCACTTCAAATTTCACAAGATTTTCTGAAGACTTATATTCACTTCAAATTTAATCAGATTATCTTACGATTTATTTTCACTTCAATTTTCACTAGATTTTTTGAAGACTTATATTCACTTCAATTTTCCCCAGAATTTCTGATGACATATATTCACTTCAAATTTCCTCATATTTTTTGAAGACTTATATTTACTTCAATTTTCACCACATTTTCTGAAGACTTATATTCTATTCAAAATTCATCAGATTTTTCTGAAGACTTATATTCAATTCAAATTTCATCAAATTTCCTGATGACTTATATTCACTTCAAATTTCATCAAATTTCCTGATGAGTTATATTCATTTCAAATTTCATCAGATTATCTTAAAATTTATGTTCACTTTAAATTTCATAGATTTTCTAAAGATTTATATTCAATTCAAATTTTATTAGATTTTCTGAAGACTTATATTCACTTCAAATTTCATCATATTTTTTGAAGAGTTATCTTTACTTCATATTTCATCAAATTATCTTAAGATTTATGTTCATATAAATTTTCAATAGATTTTATGAAGACTTATATTCAATTCAATTTTCGCCAGATTTTCTGATGACTTATATTCACATCAAATTTCCTTAGATTTTCTAAAGACTTATATTCACTTCAAATTTCATGAGATTTTCTGAATACTTATATTCTATTCAAATTCCTCAGATTTTCTGAAGACTTATATTCACTTTAAATTTCATCATATTTTTTGAAGACTTATATTCACTTCAAAGTTCTTCAGATTATCTTAAGGTTTATATTCACTACAATTTTCAAAAGATTTTCTAAAGACTTATATTCACTTTAATTTTCACCTGATTATTTGAAGACTTATATTCACTTCAAATTTCATCAGATTTTTTGAAGATTTATATTCATTCAAATTTCATCAAATTTTCTGAAGACTTATATTCACTTCAAATATCATCAGATTATCTTAAGATTTATGTTCACCTTAAATTTCATCAGATTTTCTGAAATTGTATATTAACTTCAAATTTCATCAGATTATCTTAAGAATTATGTTCATTTCAATTTTCAGTAGATTTTCCGAAGACTTATATTCACGTCAATTTTTGCCATATTTTATAATGACTTATATTCACTTCAAATATCCTCAGATTTTTTGAAGCTTTATATTCATTTCAAAGTTCATCAGATTATCTTAAGATTTATGTTAACTTTAATTTTCACCAGATTTTCTGAAGATTTATATTCACTTTAAATTTAATCAGATTATCTTAGGATTTATGTTCACTTCAATTTTCAAGAGATTTTTCTGAACACTTATATTCACTCCAATGTTCACCAGACTTTCTAAAGACTTATATTCACTTCAAATTTCAATGGATTATCTTAAGATTTATGTTCACTTCAATTTTCACTAGATTTTCTGAAAATTATATTCATTTCAATTTTTACCAGATTTTCTGAAGACTCATATTCACTTTAAATTTTAATAGATTATCTTAGGATTTATGATCACTTCAATTTTCACCAGATTTTCTAAGATTTATGTTCACCTCAAATTTTCCCTTGATTTTCTGAAGATTATAGTCACCTTAATTTTCACAAGATTTTCTGAAGACTTATATTCACTTCAAATTTTATTAGATTATCTTAGGATTTATGTTCACTTCAATTTTCAATAGATTTTCTAAAGACTTATTCACTTCAAATTTCATCAAATTTTCTGAAGACTTATATTCACTTCAAATTTCATCAGATTTTCTGATGAGTTCTATTCACTTCAAATTTCATCAGATTATCTTAAGATTTATGTTCATAGAAATTTTCACTAGATGTTATGAAGACTTATATTCAATTCAATTTTTGCCAGATTTTTTGATGACTTATATTCACTTCAAATTTCCTCAGATTTTCTGAAGACTTATATTCACTTCAATTTTTACCAGATTTTCTGAACACTTATATTCTATTCAAATTTCAATAGATTTTCGGAAGACTTATATTCACTTCAAATTTCATCATATTTTCTGAAGATTATATTCACTTCAAAGTTCTTCAGATTATTTTAAGATTTATGTTCACTTCAATTTTCACCAGATTTTCTGAAGACTTATATTAACTTCAATTTTCACCAGATTTTCTGTAGACATATATTCACTTCATATTTCAATAGATTTTTTAAAGACTTATATTCACTTCAAATTTCATCAGATTATCTTAAGATTTATATTCACAACAATTTTCACCAGATTTTCTAAAGACTTATATTCACTTTAATTTTCACCTGATTTTTTGTAGACTTATATTCTCATCAAATTTCATCAGATTTTTCCAAGACTTATATTCACTTCAAATTTCATCAAATTTCCTGTAGAGTTATATTCACTTCATAATTCATCAGATTATCTTAAGATTTATGTTCACTTTAAATTTCACTAGATTTTCTGAAGACATATATTCATTTCAAATTTCATCAGATTTTCTGAAGTCTTTTATTCACTTCAAATTTCATCAGATTATCTTAAGATTTATGTTCATTTCAATTTTCACTAGATTTTCTGAAGACTTATATTCACTTTAATTTTTGCCATATTTTATAATGACTTATATTCACTTCAAATTTCCTCATATTTTATGAAGATTTATATTCACTTCAAAGTTCATCAGATTATCTTAAGATTTATGTTCACTTTAATTTTCACCAGATTTTCTGGAGACTTATATTCACTTTAAATTTTATCAGATTATCTTAGGATTTATGTTCACTTCAATTTTCAAGAGATTTTTTGAAGACTTATATTCACTCCAATTTTCACCAGATTTTCTAGAGACTTATATTCACTTCAGTTTTCACTAGATTTTCTGAAGATTATATTCACTACAATTTTTACCAGATTTTCTGAAGACTCATATTCACTTTAAATTTTAATAGATTATCTTAGAATTTATGATTACTTCAATTTTCATCAGATTATCTTAAGATTTATGTTCACTTCAATTTTCACTAGATTATCTTCGGATTTATGTTCACTTAAATTTTCAATAGATTTTCTAACGACTTATATTCACTTCAAATTTCATCAGATTTTCTGAAGACTTATATTCACCTCAAATTTCCTCAGATTTTTGAAGACTTATATTCACTTCAAATTTCATTAGATTATCTTAAGATTTATGTTCACTTCAATTTTCACCATATTTTCTAAAGAATTATATTTGATCATGCATAAAATTCTTAGCCGAGATGGTATTCTGAAAGGAGGAACGCCAGGACCCGAGATAGGTCTCGGACCCTAGGACGAGGTCCTTATCCGACATGGATCCCGAGGTAGGAGCATGGGGTCGGCTTGATTCCGAGATGTATCTCGACGGTTCATCCGAATTAGAGTCTCGGGTGGAGAAAGACGTTATCAGTTAGAGCATGAAGAATCCTAAGAGCTTTTATGAGACGTTACATAACGAATCATCACAAGCTGTAACAGTTAACTTCCTGCCTTCAAGCCATGGTTAAATGCATCAGGGCAGTTACGGAAGGGGAAGGATGGCTCCATGGAAGGACAAATATAAATAGGGCCCCGCCAGCGGGATAAGCAAGACAATCATAAGCTTGGAACTTGAGTTACGATACTTGAGCTTCCAAATCCCTAAAATATCTTTAACGAGGTTTTTCCTGCAAGAACATTGGCGCCCACCGTGGGGCCTCGGTGAAATCAATCCCAGGCTGCACACACACATAAACTCATACAGATGACAATGTCTCAGACTTCACCAATAGATCCACCGGATCTAACTCAATTGCTGGCCATGATCGATGACCTTCGCCAACATAATGAAACTCTTTAGGACAATGTTCAAGTCCTTCAGCTGAAGAGTTTGGACGAAGCATAGGAACATGAAGCAGAGCTTCTGGAACCACAGCCTTTGTGCCAGGCAATCTGGGAGGATGTCGTTCCAGATAATTTCAAACCCCCTGTACTGGCATCGTATGATGGCAAGACAGATCCTCAGGAACACATCATTGCGGTTAACAACACAATGGCGCTTATTGGGGCAACCGATTCCCTTAAGTGCAAGTTGATGGCCGGTACCTTTATAGAATCGGCCTTACGCTGGTATATGGGGCTGCCCCGGTTGTCTGTGGTGAGCTATCAAGACTTCAACCGAAAGATCATTCAGCAGTTCTCGCTAATCGACATCGCAAGGTGGCCAACACCTCCCTCTTCAACGTGAAGCAGCGCCCTTCTGAGTCACTACGGGACTTCATGGCTAGGTTCAATGAGGAAACCATAAAAGTCTCGCACCCCAATCAGGAGATATTTGTGGCCACATTCCAGCATGGCCTTAAAGCCGGTCAGTTCAATGAGTTTTTATCCCAAAAGCCAGCCAAGAGCATGGACGAGATCATTACCCGTGCCGAATGCTATGTGAAGGGAGAAGAGAGCAACATGGAGAAACGTGCTCGAGATTCTAAGGAAAGGGGGTCGGGGCGTGACGAACACACTCGTGAACGAGCCCGACAGCGGCCGCAGCCACGCCTGGGCCTGGCCAGCCCTGTGGAGACGTTCACACCCCTTAATACCAGAAGGGAAGACATCCTCCGTGATATTAATCATTTGAAACTGCTTACCACTCCTTGGAGCAGTAAGTGGACTGTTCATACGGTTCTGGGGAGTGACCCGGGAGCATGGTGCGAGTTTCATTGTTTGAAGGGACATACCACAGAGTCCTGCATACAGTTGCGGAGAGAGATTGAAAAGTTAGTACAAAGAGGCAAGCTGTCAACATACATAAAGGAAGATCCTGGGCGGACGAGTAAGCGTGACTCATCCCCGAGGAGGGACTCGGCTTCTGATTCCAGGTCCAAGAAAAGGGTAAAGCTGTGGAAGAGGTGAAAGAGGTGAGATCAGCCCGGCACACCCTCAACACTATCTCAGGAGGTTTCGATGGAGGCGGATCCACTAGTTCACCAGAGGTATGCCTGGTCCGGCATGTTCTCCGTGATCGAACTTCGAGGTTCGATCTCGGAGTGATAACTTTCTCGGGTGAGGACGCCAAAGAGGCTTTGCCACATGAAAATGATCCCATGGTGATCGAAGTACAAATCCGAGACTGGGGTGTAAAGCGCGTATTGATTGATCTGGGAAGTTCCGCGAATGTCCTCTACTAGGAAGCCTTCAAGGGAATGGGCTTTGAGCCAAATGAGTTGTTACCTTTTAGCGGGACCCTTGTTGGGTTCTCTGGCGAGCAGGTGTAGGTTCTGGGGTATCTCCCCGTGCTAACTACTTTCGGAGACGGGGAAAATGCCAAAATTGTTCAGGTTAGGTACTTGGTGGTTAATGCGTCATCACCTTATAATATTATCATCGGACGTCCATCATTTAATGCACTTGAGGCGGTGTTATCGACACTGTTCCTGACCATGAAGTATCCCCTTGACAATGGGCACGTCGGGGTAGTCCGTGGAGACCAGGGCCTGGCCCGAAAATGCTATAAAGATAGTTTGAAGGCCAAGAAGAAGTCGGGTCCATCGGAAGCCTCTCCGAAACACGAAGTCGGCATGGTCGACATCGATCCGAGAGAAGGGTCAGGCGAGGATGGACTCACCCCTCAGGAGGAAATCAAGGACGTCCAGATCGGGCCGTTACCCTCGCAGGTCACCCATCTGGGAACTCAATTAACGAAGGAGAAGGAGATCGAGATAGTCCAGGTGTTAAGGTAGAATCTAGACCTTTTCGCTTGGAAACCGTCGGATATGCCCGGCATAGACCCGGAGATCATGTGCCACCATTTATCAATTGATCCTGGGGTCAAACCGGTATCACAAAGGAAGCGGAAGATGGGAGAAGAAAGGGACAAGCTTCTGTAAGAGGTAGTCGTTAAAAGCCTGCCTGCTGAGGTGCAAGACCAACTTGGCTATCCAACGTGGTTATGGTGAAGAAGAAGAATGGCAAGTGAAGAATGTGTGTAAACTTCACTGACCTAAACAAAGCATGCCCAAAGGATCCTTACCCCCTCCCTCACATTGATCGGCTGATCGACAACTCTTCCGGGTTTCGCCTCCTGAGTTTTTGGATGCGCATCTGCACAATCGATCCGGATGAACCCGCGGATGCATCAAAGACCGCCATGAAGAGCGTAAGAATTTTTATTATAGGGTTATGCCGCTTGGTTTGAAAAATGCCGCAACCTACCGAGGTGGATGGACATGGTGTTTGCTCCCGATCGGTCGAATATTGAGGTGTACGCCGATGACATGGTGATCAAAACACATCGAGCGATCATGTGATGTACATCGTGAGACCTCGCAAGGCGAAGTTCACCATGCGCCTAAACCCGGACAAGTGTACGTTCGGGGTACAAGCCGGCAAGTTCCTGGGTTTCATGCTTACAAATCGAGGTATCGAGGCCAACCCGGATAAGTGTCAAGCGATCATCGACATGCAAAGTCCGACTGCATTTAGAAGTACAAAGCCTAATCGGCCGCTTGGCTTGTCTCGCTTTCCTATCGTGCGGTGTGACAAATCCATCCATTTCTTCTCGACAATTAGGAAGAGAGCTCAGTTCGAGTGGACGGAAGCGTGCGAAGAAGCATTCAACGGATTAAAGCAACTACTATCAGCACCTCTGGTGCTAATCAGACCCAAAGAAGGTTCTCAGTTGACATTATACTTGGCGGTAACAGACGGGAAATCGGCCCGATCGGGTCCAAGACACGGAAGAGGGGAGCAACTCGTTTATTTCGTAAAGTGTTAAAAGGAGTGTGTCGTACCGTGGGTTGAGAAATTAGCACTGCACTTGTGACGACCGCATAAAGCTCGTGCATTACTTCCTTGGGCATCCCGCCCAGTGAAGACCGATTTCCAACAAGGTGTATTCAAGAAGCCAGACTTGGCCGGAAGGATGGTGTCCTGGTCCGTGGAACTACGTAGCACGAGATCGGCCACCTCGCATCAAAGATCAAATCCCAATCCCTGGCCGACTTCATGGTGGAGCTTGCTTCCCCGACGGGAGAGGTCCTTACTCAAAAATGGATTCTGTTTGTTGATGGTTCGTCTAATCTTAAGGGCGTAGGGGTGGTCTCCGAAGGCCCGGGAGGAATGGTGTTAGAGTATTCTTTACGCTTTGGGTTCTCAACAAGTAACAATCAGGCAGAATACGAGGCCCTGCTGGCTGGTCTAAGGCTAGCCTTGGAGGTCGGAGTAACTCACGCTGGTCTGCACCGATCACTTGGTGGATGGGCGGTGGATGATTGTTTCGCATAAAGGACCCTAATTTAGCAAAGTATGTGCAGCAAGCTGTTTCACTAAGTCGGCGGTTCGATGTCTTTGAAATATGTCATGTAGCCCGAGAAGAAAATACCCGAGCTGATCTCCTGTCCCGGTTGGCTAGTTTTGAGGATTCCGGGATGAACAAATCGGTCATACGAGAGGTACTTCCCGTGCCCAGCATTGAAAAGGAAGAGTCCCTGGATATTCATGAAGAGGATGACGGGTGGATGAGTCCGATCATCCGCTATCTACAACAAGATACGTTACCCGAGGACGGAGAGAAGGCCAAACGAATCAAGAAAGTCTCATCCAGGTTTGTGGTGGAGTCCGGGAAACTATACCGGTCAAGCAGCTATGCTACGCTGGCAGAAGGATATGTCGTTGGTGGTAAAAGAGGTTCATGAAGGAGTTTGTGGAAATCATGGAGGGGAAGAGCTCCGCCAATGGATCTGGGTGTATTACATCGCCTACTCTAACAAAGGATTGTCTAGAATACGTGGCACAAGACCAAAGTGTCAAACTTTCGCACCATTCACACTCCATCCGAGTTCCTCGTGACGCTGCTCGCCCCATGGCCTTTTATCGCAATGACATCTTAGGGTCGCTCCCAAGGCCCCGGACACCAAGTTCTGATTGTAGCTGTGGACTATTTTACTAAGTGGGTGAGGCAGAGGCGTGTCTCGGATCTTATGGATCGAGTTCGACGCTTTTACCGGAGGAGTATCATTTGCCGGCTTTGTTACCTCGAGTCATTGTCTCGTATAACGGAGCGCAATTTGCAAGTGCTTCGTGGTAGAGTTCGCAGGAGCGTAATTCAAAACAAATTTATATCCGTAGAGCATCCATGCAAATGGACAGCCGAGTCGGCTAACAAGGTCGATTAAATGCTATAAAGAAGAAGTCGATTCCAAGCAGGCACAATATTTACATGAAGTATTGTGGGCATACCATACCACGCTCATTCCACGACCCAAGAGACTCTCTTCGTGATGGTTTTTGAGCCGATGCCATGATACGTGGAGGTAGTTTTGCCCTCTGGCCGGGAGAACTTTGAAGAAGAGTCCAAGAAGGTGCTTTGAATGAGGAGGCGATTTGTTAGATGAGATAAGGGCACGACCCATATCGTGGAAATGGCTATAAACAAAGAATGACCGCACGCTTCAACTTACGGTGAAACAACGTGGCTTCAAGGCTCGGAGATTTGGTACTTAAAAAGTGACTGATCCTACCAAGAAGGGTGTTAGATCCCAATTGGGAGGGACCGCTCAGTGGTCTCGAGGAATTACAAACGGGCCTATAAGGGAAACATTGGACGGATCAGAATTGTCGAGGACCTGGAACATTGCTAATCTTAAGTTTTATTTTAGTTAATCATTTTATGTAAGAATAAACGTGCACTCTTTTCCTAGGCAAGGGCCGTGGTTTTTAATGAGGCACCTATATAATAAAATTGTATGCAAGATCTCGATCCTTAGAAAGAAATGGCAGAATCATTAGGTACGCATCACCGAGCTCGGCCTAGGATCGCCTCTCACACCAGAAACCCTCTTCCGAAAAGGCTTTATTTCCATCGAACAACCCTCCGTCAACCTCAGAGGCTCAACCCTCCGTCAACCTCGACAGAGGCTCAACCCTCCGTCAACCCCTAGAGGATCTCAACTCCGGTCAACCCTGCAGAGGCTCAACCCTCCGTCAACCTCGGCTCTCGAATCCATCTCGGATCAACCCTATAAAGGCTCTGAACCTCAAAAGGTTCTGTTCCTCCTCGGAACAACCTTCAAAACGTATAAGGCGAAGAATCTTAATCGAGTTTCGTCAGGCGTTCCTTCAAAGCTTTCTCCAGTCCCGGTGAACCAGGGTTACCTGGAGGTGTATGCTAGAGGTGCGAACGATTGTTATGTGGTCATCTCAAAACCATTAGGATTGCTCGCCGCATCCTATGGCTCGGGGGGCTAGTAGTGCTACATAAAAGTTCGCTACATAAAAGTTCACAACTATGCACGCAATAAGCATTCAGTGGAGCATTAAAATCAATAGCAAAAACATCAAAAACAATTAAAATAGCCCGGCAGGGCGAATATGCGGAGTACAAAATACATCCACCAAAAGGGATGACTAACTACAGAAAATCTAAAACATAAACGAAAAAAAAAGAGAGTTCAGGGGTTGGGGTTGGCATCCACATTAGCGTTCTCTTCGCTAACTGTGGCCTCGCTATCATCTTCGTCGACCTCCACCAGCATCCCATCTACGATGGTTGATGTGCGATAAACCTAATGTGTCTAACGGTATCTTAACTGCAAGCGCACAGCCTATCGCGGTAGTAATAAAAGATTGTCGAATCCACAGGGACTTTGTAATCACTCTAGTGCGGGAAAGTAATGCTAGTTTAGCTAAGACGTAAATTGTCACGTTTGGTTTTAGGAAGGTTAAGGAAGGTAAACTAATTGGTTTTAAAGTAATTATGAATGAAATGGTCGGTATGCAATAGAGTCGACTTAAAGGATCTAATCTGCTTAGGCATATTAGGATGGTCAACTTGGTTTGTCTCAGAATTAATCGCTTAAAAACCCTCAACTCACACTTTCATGGTCTTATCTTGGATTATACGCCTAAAGCCCTATACCGCCGCTAGCCTATAAGTGTTTCAAGTATTTTTGGAAACTTAATTAATTCTAATTTGGTTTAAAGCGCTTTCACGTATTTAAATCAAATGCCTAACTTTAGCTATCCGTTAAAACCTCACACCGTGGTCTCGATCTAACCTATTTACTCTTCTTACGTGAACGGTTTTATTTTAAGCATAAAAAGTTATAACCGAGTTGTTGATTAAAGTTTTAGCCTAATTTTGATCGATGCCTAATGTCTCTTACTATCCCATACACCGACACTAAAGGTTTAGCTAGCCATGGAAATTAAAATGAACGACAGAAGTAAAAGCAAACAAATATAAATTGACATTATGAATAATAAATTAAACTTGCATTAATTAATTAAAAGGTATGAAATACAATTGCAAAATAGAAACCCAAAAAGCAAGATCCTATATCCTTCTTCCATGTGTGGAAATTCGGACTGGAAATTGAAATGTAAAATTCGAGGCTTGAATAATAAATCCTAACTATAATAATAATTTCCGATGTTGGAAATTATTATTTGGGCAATGAAAATGAAAAGGAATAACCGAATGCGAGGAAATTAGAAACCAAATATTGTTGGTTCAAAAATCGGCAGAGCTTCCGCACAAGAAAATTCTCCAAACTCGCACTTCAACATCGAAATGTTGAGGTATTTATAGAGGATGAATCTGCGCTTTGATTTGAAACTTGTCACAAGTCTTCCTTCCACTTCCACGAATATAGGAATGTGGGTAGTCGAGGTTGAATGTGAACGGGAGAGAATCCAGAGAGAAATAAGGAGTTTCAAACTCTTCCTTAAGCTTCTCCACGCTCGCATATTTTGAAAACTCGATATATCATATACGCCCACCACACGCATGAGCGCCTTGGTGTTTCTTCCGTGTTACGGTCGTGGTGGATGTGTGACGGTCGAACACGCTTCGTAATGTGTTACGGTGGCATGATGCTACGACCACAATGCTACAAAACGATCTTTTGATGATTTGTCTTTTTCTTCTCTTTTGGTGTTTTCTTGCATTGTTTCATATTTTCTTCTGCTTTGAGCTAAGTTGTGAATACCGCAAAAGTAATGACAATCTCGAAATATTCGAGTTAATCGGTCAAAATAATACAAAACGGGTTAATTTCATGTAAAATAAACGATTTGATTTCGTGTTATCAAATTTCATACTTAAACCTTTGCTTGTCCTCAAGCAAAATAATCAATTTAGAAATATCGACAAGTTTTATAAACGCATATAACTAGTATACCTTTCGCTTTCAAATAGTTACAAGAAATCCTAAGTTAGTTCGGCCAAGAAAATCGAATGAAACAACAATGATACGCTAATGACACAAGCAACAAGCTAGTCGACGACTATCCGTTTTAAACGAAACGTCCAATTATTCCATTATAATTCAACTAAAGGTTTCTCGCTCCTATTTCACCCGGCCGCTCTTGCGCAATCACATTAAGCCCATTATCTTTACACGCACGTAGTGGAATAGCCGGTTAGTGGTTCTGATCAAAACACAACGGTTTCTGGCACACTTATGTGGCAACCTCTTTTATCCGATTGTAAGATGCGGGGGATCAGACCGTAGTCTTCCCTACCGAGTTCAAGACTGATGCTTCCGAACCACCTAAACAATGGATTCTTATGTTACTTAGTAAAGCTCCGCATCCGCTGATTAAATGATCGGTGAGGATCGCCCAATTTAATTGGTGCCTTGGCTATTTCCTTAAATCATGTAACATTTTTCTAAATAATTAACTGAGATCATCCACTTATATTCATCGGCTTTCCACGTGGCTTGTGCTAAGACTGGTGCCGATCGCTAGTATAAACTACTAGGGCTAATTTAAGACTTAAAACTCAAAGTATCTAGATAACGGAAATGGGGACGATTCGCGTAAGTAGGAGTCAAGGTGTCATAATCGATAGTTCTCGTTGGATCGCCTCGGCCTTCTAACTAAGATTTCGCTAAAGTAGGTAACTAACGATTATGTAATATAAAAGGCTAAAAATTTTGTATGGCTAAATAAACGGGAGAAATGAAATAACGAAATATTACCGAAATTGAAATGAAATTACTCGCTCAAATTAAGAATGCAAGATTCTCCCACACTATATCAAACATTGTCTCAATGTTATGATATAACCAAGAGGTTAAATTAAAAATACATCTGAAAACAAGGGAAACAACAAGAAAAGGAAAACTACCGCACCACGGCGGCTTGGTTCGGACCTTCCGAAGGGGTAGCTTCGAGTCGCGTCTGGGGTCCAAGAGATGTTACGTCCATCCTTAAAGCATTAAGCTCGCTAAGCACTTCATCAAGCCTTCATCTGCCGAGCGACCACCACTTAAGATTTGAGCGCTCGCAGTAAGGCGGCCCCCGATGCACCCTCTCGCCCGCGTATATAAGATTCGATGATGAATGGATCGGGATCTCGCCAAGAGACGGAGGTGGTGGAGCAGAGATGACTCGTATGTCGCACGGAACACTGATCCAGCTTCTTCCTCGCATCTCATGGGCCGATATGAGGTTGTTCTTGAAAGCAGCAGGCCTTCGTGGTCTTCAATGTTAAATAGCCAGTTGGCTCGGTTCTGAGGGTCGATTCGATCCCTGCAAGGCAAAACAATGTTAGTGTAAACTCGGTTCTGAATCACTGGATGGAACTTTCCATCGTCCCGCTCGTAGATGAGGTGGGCTGATTTGCAATGGTCTAAAGTAAGCAGGAACGGTGGTCGGGATGGCAGATGACCAAGGGTGTCACCATGGTTGAGTGCTAATGCAAGAGAAGTGACAAGCCCTCCAAAATAGAAAGGTTTGCCGCCTCTGGTGCAGATGGAGTGAATATGGGCCAAGAGGAAAGGTGCGGAATTAATTTTCTGACCCGAGAATGCACAATGCATGAAGAACAGCTCCTTGGAGTTTAGCTTGTGGTTACTATCTCTTGCGATGATTGTGTTACCCAGGATACGGTGGAAGTAGCGTATGATTGTGATTTGAGTGGCGCTGAGATGATCATAAGAGTGTGCTCTGTTGTTGGTGAGGCTATGCCAAAGGTTGAAAGACTCTTCTCCAAAGTTGTCGGCACACGAAGATGGGAACCTTCCTCGTGTAAATCGCAATTGTCCCAACGCTGCTCGAGTGAACTCGCACTTGCCAATATGCAAACCGCAACACCGTAAAGTTGGTTTGTTGAACCGTGGAGTGATGTAGCGTATGAACCGAGGAACCCGAGAGTGAGTGTCTCGTGACGTGGGTTAGGCGGCTACATAGAGTCCACAAGTTGACACTGAAGAAGGCTGACACCCTCAAGCAAACCAAGGTCTCGAGGCGCCAAGATCAACATACCTAGTGGGGTGTAGACCACGACGCTGGAATTTCAAAACTTAATGCGTTGAGTCTCACCTTGCTCACCATTACGAGGATACCAGAATAGGCGGAGATTGTTCGCCATTTGCATGCAAGAGTGTTTGAGTGAGAATGGGTGGTTGGTGAATGAGAGAATGAGAAAGTGATACGTAATGGGTGTATAAATAATGGAAGGAGATAGTGGGAAGTTTGAAAATTGAGAGGATTGATGGTGGTTGAACGGGTTAATGGGTGGTTAATGGAGGAAGTGGGATGGTTGGGAGTTATGGAAGAAGAAGAGAAAGGTAGAGGAAGAAGAAAAGGAACGCTCGCCATCAGTGGTTATCGATGTAGCCCGATTACGGTCGTAACGCTAAGTCGACGAGCGTAACACCGAAAGGCGGTGACGGCGGGGGTGGATTACGATCGTGGCTACAAAGTTTGCAAATTTTACGTAACGTAACACAATTACACGTAGTATATAATTTCACAACAGTAACATCTCGCATTCCAACATAAACACAACATTAATTTATTCAACATATAATCCAGAATATATAATTCGCAATCGAGTAGAAAACCATAAAACATTGTAAGCAGAATAATGAATGTAAGTTTAAAATTGAAAACAAACAATTGCATTAATTCAAATTGAGTAGCTTGTTCTTTTTGACAGAAAAATAAATGACTTGTAAATTGAAATGCAGTAATTGAATAAACAATTGAAACTACCTAGAAACAAAACAGAATGGAAAAATTCTAAAAACTAAGAATTGAAAAAACTAAAAACTGAAAAACTAATAAACTAAAAACTGCTTCATCCAATCTTTTATTTTAATATCTCTAAAGCTTGGGTGATGTTATAGAATTGCTCCACTGTGATGTCAGTTAAACCAATAAGATCCAAACGCATAGTCTTCAATTCATTCTTTATTCCATCAATGTCAGTTTTATAAGCATCCAAAGTGGTCAGAATGGTGTTTAATTGTATAGTGTTTTCTCCTTGGTTTACATCAGGGCTACTTGTGCTCAAACATATTTGTAAAGTCATGGTAACTGGAGGAGTTTCAGATCTGCTTGCTTCGATATGAAATTATCAAGAACAAAATATGATTGTGGTGTTTCCGTGTCTCGGGTGGTCGTGATTCAATTCATACAACCAATTATCACGGTTATGGACACTAACTCTGCATGGTTCGAAGGGTAAAAGAGTAACAACTTCGCTTCTTATCGTGTAATCATAAGGTGCAGGCCTAAATTTCCTATTATCATGTTGTTGAAACGTAAATCAATATTCATAGGCCTAATCGATCCAAATGGTGCACGCTATTAAGTTGGTAACGAAGTCCAAGAGCATTTGCAATCATTGTAACCAATCCTCCCACAATCGACAGAACATTAGGGTCCTCACTAATGCGGGTAAAGGTCTTCATCGAGTGGACAGACATTGGCCCCGTGTTTAAACAATAAAGGTAGATAATTCATCCTTGGATACAACATTTTGGTTTTGTTCTTTCCAAACAGAGTGTGGGCAAGAATCCTATGGAAATAACGGATGGTCAAGTTGTATCTCATTGTTATCCATGCTTTCGGTTAGTGATAGTTTTGTTAAAGTACCCTTAAATAATCCAGCTCAAAATCCAATAAATTTCTGTGGGTAGTAAAAGCTAAGGGTCCACCGGGAACCTAATAAAGCAAATAAGTCCCTATGGTTATAGGTGAACTCAATACCAAAAAGTCCAAGGCAATGATTCCTT
Source organism: Vicia sativa (assembly GCA_021764765.1). Lineage (NCBI taxonomy): Eukaryota > Viridiplantae > Streptophyta > Magnoliopsida > Fabales > Fabaceae > Vicia > Vicia sativa. The sequence goes on along the minus strand of CM038796.1, from coordinate 183,529,221 downwards.
CATGGGTCGACACCATGTTCGTGGATGTAAACTAATGAGCTCAAGAACTCAAGGGTGAGCTCTCGGTAAGTGATAAACCTATTTTTCAGGTGTGCTCTCTCCCATCCCAATTGGTTAAACATGTAGTAAACACTGTCAGTTATGCCTAAAGTGTCCATAGTTGGTTCATCATAATACAGGGTTAAACTGATGTCTCTCTGAGACAAAGCCTCAAATCTTCTCCTTTGGTTTCTACCTCTAAAGGTGGTTTCCATAAAGTTCTGTGGGGGATCCATAGCAAAAGTAAAGGGAAACAGAGTAGAGAAGTAAAGAGAAAAGACTTTTCGAAATCAGAGCAAGTAAAATTGTTTTGAAATCAAAATAGCTTTATAAAAGTTTTAAAAGATGAAAAATACTTATATAGCAAGCAAAACAAATAAAACAAACAAAATAGCAAACAAAACAAATAAAATGGGTTGCCTCCCATGAAGCTGCTTTAACGCCATAAGCCCCGACGAGTACCTAATGAAAGATTAGTCGGAGAAAAGGTGGTAATTCTACGAGTTTAAGCTTATTCAGATAGTCTCTATTATCTATACGATGATACTGTTTAATCATTGCCCGCTTACAATAAACGGGCACTATTTCTATCCTTAATTTCTATCGCTCCGCTAGGAAATACTTTTGTAATTTCGAAAGGACCGCACTCATCTAGATTTAAGTTTTCCAGGAAGAGTCTAAGTCTAGAATTGAATAAAAGTACAACATCTCCCACACTAAATTCTTTCCGAGATAAACGCCGATCGTGCCATTTTTAGTTCATTCTTTGTATATTTTAGCTGAAGCGCCTAATCTTAATTCTTCCAGCTCATGTAAATCGAGGATTGCTTTCGCCAGCAGTTAGCAGTTAATATTGAGTGTCTTTATCGCCAATGCTTTATGCTCTAATTCTACCGGATGATGACAGGATTTTCCGTAAACAAGTTTGAAAGGTGTAGTCGATAGAGTCTTGTAAGCGTCCTATAAGCCCATAAAGCTTCGTTAAGCTTGGATGACCAATCTTTAGAAATAGCGACGCTTTTTCTAATATTTGTTTAATCTCTCCTGCTCAAACTTCGACTTGTCCACTAGTTTATGGATGATAAGGTGTTGCTACGGTGTTTTACTCCATATTTAGATAGTAATTTATCAAATATCTTCAAATAAAATGAGATCCACCGTCACTAATAACAAGTCGAGGAACACCAAAACGCTGGAAAATTATATTCTTGAAAAGCTTTATTACCACTCGTGTGTCATTTGTAGGGAAGCTATTGCCTCGATCCATTTTGAAACATAATCGATGCCACGAGTATAAACTTGTTTCCAAAAGAGGAAGGAAAGGTCCCATGAAATCTATTCCCAAACATCAAAGACTTCAACTTCAAGTATTCCTTTCGAGGCATTTCATCGCTGCCCTGAGATATTACCGTGCAGCATCGATCACGCTTTTAACGCGATGTGGACATCCTTCCATGTGTTAGCCGTAAAAGGCGGCTTGGAGAATTTTGGCACACGCTTTAGAGGTGCTAGCATGTCCGCCATAAGGAGATGAATGACAATGGAAATGACGCTTCTATTTCTTCGTCGGTATACAACGTGAAAATTCCATCAGTCCTCGCTTAAATAAAAGTGCTTCGTCCCAATAGTAACTCTTGAGATCATGGAAGAATTTCTTTTTCTGGTGTTGTCGTGGAAGCCCAGCTAAATAGTTAACGATGTCAGCATACCAAGGCAATCCTATGGTCATGTCAATGGCTTCCATTACTTCTTTAGCTTCTGGTTTATTTAAATCCAATTGAGCTAGGTCGCTTATCATATGTGCTATCGATGTTCACGAAAATCGTTAATTGGCACTTGTTCGGTTTATACCTTCTAAACGGATAAATGATCCGCTACGACGTTTTCGGTTCCTTTCTTGTCCTTAATTTCCAAGTCAAATTCTTGTAAAAGTAAGATCCATCGGAGGAGTCTAGGTTTTGCATCTTTCTTGGCAAGTAAATATCTGAGAGCAGCGTGGTCCGTGTAAATGATGATTTTTGCTCCTACAAGGTAAGAACGGAATTTGTCAAGCGCGAAGACCACGGCTAAGAGTTCTTTTCAACAGGGCGTAGTTCATCCGAACAGTCTAGCGCTCATCGGGCGAGTAAATTGCGTGAAGTTTTATCTCTTTCTTTGTCCAAGAATCTACTCACAACAGAATCACTTGCATCGCACATGATTTCGAAGGTAACCTCCAATCGGGCCATGATTGGTGTAAATAAGCGCGGCTTTAAGGGTTTCAAAAGCTTTAAGACAATCGTCATCGAATATGAACTCAACATCCTTCATTAATAGACCGGTTAGTGGTTTTGTAATTTTCGAGAAATCTTTAATAAAGGCCTAGAGAAACCTCGTGTCCTAGAAAACTCGTATCTCTCGAACGGTCTTAGGTGGTTGGAGTTCTTTAATCACTTCTATCTTAGCTTTATCAACTTCAATTCCTTTATTGGAAATAACATGTCCAAGTACGATTCCTTCTCCCACCATGAAATGGCATTTTCCCGCTACACAAGGTTTACTTTCACACATCGCTCTAAAACACTCTCTAAATTAGATAGACATCCTTCAAAACTTTGTCCATACACGTAGAAGTCGTCCATAAATACTTCCATGATGTTGTCAATGAAATCACAAGATTGCCATCATACATCGTTGGAAAGTTGCAGAGCATTACATAATCCAAAAGGCATTCGTCAGACGCGAACGCTCCATAAGGACACGTGAATGTAGTCTCTGATCGCCGGGTGAATAGAATTTGGAAAAATCTTAATAACCGCCTAAATAGTAGAAATAGGAGTGTTTGGCTAATCGCTCTAAAATTTGATCAATAAAGGGTAAAGGAAAATGGTCTTTCCGAGTAGCTTTGTTCGCTTTTCTATAATCAATGCACACCGTGTCCACTAATTACTCTTGTGTTATCGATTCGCGCTTTGCTTTTCACGAAAGGACACCTCCTTTCTTAGGTACGACATGTACCGGGCTAACCCATTTACCGTCGGAGATCGGGTATATAATTCCAGCTTCCATTAGCTTTTGATTTCATCTCGACTACAAGATCGAGGATCGAATTGATTCTTCTTTGAGGTTCTCGAGAGGTTTGCAATCCTCTTCTAATAGAATACGGCATACAAATTGAAGGACAAATTCCTTTAAGTCCGATATGTTGTAACCTAACGCAGAGGGTATTTCCTTAGAACGCCTAAAAGTTTTTCGCCAAGCTCCTAAACCGGAATTCACTATTACAGTGTCGAGTTTGTTCAAGATCAAGGAATTCGTATCATAGATTTTTAGGTAGAACTTTAATTCTAGTTTTGGTTTCTTGGGACATGGCATATGATTAGGTGTGCTAGACTTTCGCTAGACCGTATCTTTATATGGTTCTCGCCAATTGTCGTCTTCGAATATCAGAGGGGTTTCGATTTTCATTATTTCGGAATATGTGGTTTATTTAGCTTCCATCTCTCTCACGCACTCGTCTATAATATCGAGTAAATAACATGTGTCATTCATGGCGGGTGCTTGTAGAAATTGAGTGAGGATGAATTCCACTTTTTCCTCTCCGACCAATGTTAATCGCCTTCTTTACATCAATTATAGCTCCAGCTGTAGCTAGGAATGGTCTTCCTAATATGATAAGGGTGACTGAATCTTCGGTAATGTCCATGATTATAAAATCGGTCGGGATATAGAAATGACCTATTCTAACTGGAACATTTTCCAATATACCTACAGGATACTTAACTGATCGGTCACTAATTGAATGTATATTTTGTAGGTGTAAGTTCTCCATTTCCATTTTTTGCAAATAGATAAGGCATGACACCGATATTTGCTCCTAAGTCGCATAGAGCTTTGTCTATGACGAATTTTCCAATATTATGTGGTATAGAGAAACTACCTCGGTCTTTTAGCTTAGAGGCATGTTATTCTAATGATAGCACTACATTCAAGCAGTAAGGGTAATCGCTCGTTATCTTCTAACTTTTTCTTATTAGATAGGATTTCCTTAAGAAATTTAGCATACGATGGCATCCGAGTAATGGCTTCCGTGAATGGTATTGTGATATTTAGTTGTTTCGTGTTCCACGAATTTCTTAAATTGGCTCATCGATTTAGAATTGGTTAATCTCGAGGATACGGAACTGGGTTTATAGGGCGGTGGAGGCACATAAGGTTTCTCTTTTCTACACCTCTTGAGTTTCGCTTTTCCTTTCTGGTTCACTCGCTTTCACCGGCTTGTCTTGCTTTTGATACATAGCCGGGTTTTCTAGTCTTGGATCAACAGTCCGCAAGTTCTTTCCACCCTTAGTATCACGACATTAGCGTGTCCTTTCAAGTTAGGTTGTGGTTGACCAGAAATATTCCAACAGAGCGCAGAGTGCCTGTTGAGCTACTTGTAACCGAGTTTCAAGCATCTTGTTATGGGTAGCTAAAGCATCGACCTTGCTAGCTAATTGCTTAATTTGCTCATTGGTATGTAAGTTCTGATTTAAAACATCCTTATTGGTTTGGGATTGAGAAGCAATGAAGTGTTCTATCATAATTTCGAGGTTTAATTTCCTAGGAACGGAAGTATTAGGTCCGTTATTAGGATGATTCGGATAGCTTTGACAACTGTGTGTAGCAGAGCTTGTCTAGGGCATACAACGCATTGTTGCTTTTGTACGAGAAATTTGGATGATTCTTCCAACCTGGGTTATACGTATTACTGTAGGGATTTCCTTGCACGTAGTTAGCTTGTTCGGCTGGCACTCCGGTCAAAAGGGGACATTCTCGAGCAAGATGTGATTGAATACCACATAGATCGAAGTTGAATCACCAGCTACTAGAGTCTGTAGAGTGACGGAAAGGTTCTAATTTTTGGGTAAGAGCTCCACTTTAGCATTAACTTGGTCCAGCTGCTCACTTCAACCTTGATACCTTCGCTTGAGATTTCTACATTAACTCTCGCTCCCCATTGGTAGTGGTTCTGAGCCACTTTCAATAAGTTGGTTTGCTTCGCGTATGGTTTATCCATCGCTGCGCCACCAGCAGCAGCTGCCTATGGTTAATCTTGTATTGTATAATAGACCGTTATAGAATGTGAATAATCAACCATTCTTCTAAACCATGATGAGGGCGTAGTCTTAGCATATCCTTGTATCGCTCCCATGCTTCAATAAAGATTCATTGTCTTTCTGCTTGAAACCATTGATGTTGGCTCGAGCATAGCAGCTTTGCTTGGAGGAAAATATCTAGCTAAGAAGACTTTCTTCAACTCAGCCAAGTGGTGATTGAGTTAAGGAAGAGATTGAAGCCAAGCACGAGCTCTGCCTCTTAAAGAAAAAGGAAATAGGCGCAATCGTATCGCCTCGGGTTTACTCCATTCGCTTTCACAAGGTCATGCATCGCATAAACACGTATAAATGTAGATTAGGGTCACAAGAGGAGCTCTAGAGAACGGGTTCTCACGAACGGGAAAGAAGCGAGGTTTCAAATAAATCGCTTCGAGCAACAGCAGGAGCTGCACATCACATGAGGCTCCGCTGAGAAGGAACTCGTAATCCTTAAGAGGAGGAGGAGGAGGTGGATCAGCCATTCTTCGTAATTCGCCGAGATCCGAAGAACAGACGGCGGAAGATTGTTGAGTGCACGGTACTTTGAATTCGCCTTCTTAATCGAAGATAACGCCGATATCGTGATATGGGTATATGCAAAGTACTGCCTTGAGAGCGCATATTTGGCATACACAAAAGGGAAAATAAATAGTTGCCTTAGCCTAGACAGTGCTACTTTAAGAGTGCACTAGTGACTAGATCAAAGTCCCCGGCAACGGCACCAAAAACTTGATGTGCGATAAACCTAATGTGTCTAACGGTATCTTAACTGCAAGCGTACAGCCTATCGCGGTAGTAATAAAATATTGTCGAATCCACAGGGACTTTGTAATCACTCTAGTGCGGGAAAGTAATGCTAGTTTAGCTAAGGCGGAAATTGTCACGTTTGGTTTTAGGAAGGTTAAGGAAGGTAAACTAATTGGTTTTAAAGTAATTATGAAATGAAATGGTCGGTATGCAATAGAGTCGACTTAAAGGATCTAATCTGGCTTAGGCATATTAGGATGGTCAACTTGGTTTGTCTGTAGAATTAATCAGTTTAAAAACCCTCAACTCACACTTTCATGGTCTTATCTCGGATTATACGTCTAAAGCCCTATACCTGCTTTCGCTAGCCTATAAGTGTTTAGAAGTATTTTTTGGAAACTTAATTAATTCTAATTTGGTTTAAAGCGCTTTCACTGTATTTAAATCAAATGCCTAACTTTAGCTATCCGGTTAAAAACCTCACACTTTCGTGGTCTCGATCTAACCTATTTACTCTTCTTACTTTCGTAACGAAGGTTTTATTTTTAAGCATAAAAAGTTATAACCAGAGTTAAGTTGATTAAAGTTTTAGCCCAAGTTTGATCAGATGCCTAATGTCTCTTACTATCCCATACCGACACTAAAGGTTTAGTTAGCCATGGAAATTAAAATGAACGTACATGAAGTAAAAGCAAACAAATATAAATTGGACATTATGAATAATAAATTAAACTTGCATTAATTAATTAAAAGGTATGAAATACAATTGCAAAATAGAAACCTGAAAATAAAGCAGTATCCTATATCCTTCTTCCACAGGTCGGAAATTCGGACTTCGGAAATTGAAATGTAAAAATTCTGAGGCTTGAATAATAAATTAACTATAATAATAATTTCGATGTTGGAAATTATTATTTGGGCAATGAAAATGAAAAGGAATAACGAATGCAGAGGAAATTAGAAACTAAATATTGTCGGTTCAAAATCGCAGCTTCCGACAAGAAAATTCTCCAAAACTCGCACTCTAACACCGAAATGTCGAGGTATTTATAGAGGATTGAATCTGCGCTTTGATTTGAAACTTGTCACTAAGTCTTCCTTCCACTTCCACGAATATAGGAATGTGGGTAGTCGAGGTTGAATGTGTGAACGGGAGAGAATCCAGAGAGAAATAAGGAGTTTCAAACCCTTCCTGCTTTCCACGCTCGCATATTTTGAAAACCGATATATCGGGTACGCCCGCAACGGGCGCTACGGCAGTCTTGGTGTTTCTTCCGTGTTACGGTCGTGGTGGATGTGACGGTCGTAACACGCCAGTAACGTGTTACGGTCGTGGTATGCGGCGACTGGCCATACCACAAAACCGATCTTTGATGATTTGTCTTTTCTTCTGCTCTTTGGTGTTTTCTTGCATTGTTTCATATTTTCTTCTGCTTTGAGCTAAGTTGTGAATACCTGCAAAAAGTAATGACAATCTCGAAATATTCGGGAGTTAATCGGGTCAAAATAATACAAAACAGGTTAATTTCATGTAAAATAAACGATATGATTTCGTGTTATCAATGGTCTTGAAAAAGTCAACTTCCGAGATGTCTATGTCGGGATACAGGCAATTGACTTGATCTTTGGCCCGATCAAAAGCCAAATCCCCGGCATCCAGCATACCCATATGGGATTTCTTCAGTGCATCTTTCAGCTCGGAGCATGACTTCTCAGAGTTTTGAAATTTGGTTGACATCTCGGTGAGCTCGTCCTCTAAAACCTTTATCCGATTGTTAGCATCCGAGTTCTTCTTCTGAAGATCTGTAATGGTGTCAGCGGCTTCCCGGAGTTTGTTCTTGAGCACGTTGTTGGCATCGAAAAGGAATTGCTCATTATCGGCTAACCTCTTGACCTCTGTCTCCAGCTCGGTCTTTTTCTTCTCCACGTTATCACCCGATTCAAACAGACTGCGAGTGAGCACATCACACCTCATCAGCACGAACTCACCGCTTGGATCAGTGAACCTAGGTTTGTCAGTTTGTTCACATCGGTGGTGGCGTTGAGATGGTCATACAAAAACTTAAGACCATCAATGTCAGCATCCCAGAACTGATTCTCTGCGGAAGCTCGGCCAGAACTATCACAAGTTTCTTTTAGCAAATTGGAAATAGCCCAATCTGCCGAGTTGTTTTCGTTTCCCATGACAGTCTTCAGCTTCTTTGGTGTAGGCTCGGGCTGGTTCGCCGACAGTATGCTTGGGAAGTGAATGATGGTGGTCTCCTAATGTTGTCTCGAGTCGAGACATTCTTCTTCTTCTAATACGATCTCCACCCCACCGTTGGACTTGGTCCTCGAAGGACCGCCATCGCCCATCCGGCAAAGACGAGCCGCCATTAGCTTCTTTTGCTCCTTCACGGACATATCAGTCATTTTGTCTGTTGGAAATAAAACAAAAGAAAGAGATTAAGCATACAAGAAGAGAGCAGCAAAGTAAAGCTAATTGAAAAAAAAAACTTACCTAGGAAGTCGGGGACTTCCTGGAGACAAGGCAAGTAATTCCTTGACCTCGATCGCTCAAGGAGTCCAAGATTTAAAGAAAGGGACCGGAAGCACTGATCGTCATAATCGGGTTTGAGATAGGAAGTGGGTCATAGGTCCAGTATAGGGGGAATTTATGATGCCCATCAGCACCATAAATAACTTAAGGGCACCGAGACCCACATCTTACTCGCATAAAACGCCTTGTAGCCTTTAAAGTTGGAGGTGTAGCTTGAGGAAGCTTCTTTGGGATGCCACTGATGGCACCCAACTTCCGTGTTCAGCTTTTATCTCGAAAAAGGAAAAGAACAGCCGATAGTGGGAGTTATTTGTGGTTCGCAGACATTTCAGCGTCTTGGATAAAACCCCAGCTGTTGGGAGGGTGCCACGTTAATAGTTCGGAGAATGTCGGTTTCAAAGTCGAAAAGAGGAAATCGAATGCCAAACTCCTCGATGACCCCAAAAAAGTAAACCATCTATTCCACCCTTGGGCGGATCATGCAAACACTCTCTCCGGACTCGCAAGATTCTAGAATCACGTCATCCTCGTTTCCTATTGACGAGACATTCCAAAGAGAGCGCAAAGTACCGATTTCAACATCCCGTATCAGGCTTTGCTTAAACCCTACAGCTTCTCCTTTGATCAATCGGTTGGTTTCCATTATCAGCTCCACCGAACTTGAAGAGTCCGTCGTAATCACTATCAAGTAAAAACTCAATAAGAAACCCCGTCCGTAACTCTCTTAAGGTCACATCTTCCTGGCATCACTCATCTCACGATGCATTCCTCAAACAGTAGTTTTACGCCTCGCTTCCTAAGTGGATTTTATACCAAAATCATCGCATTCTAATAACAACCATGTTTGATTAAAACAAAAGCAATGTAAAGAAAAGAGGATACCGAGTTGATGATCGATCGACCAAAGAAGGGTTTGAAGCAACCGACGGCAAGAATGCAGAGGGTTTGTGAAAATATGTAGAGGAGAATTTCTTGGAGAGCGAATAAATGTGATATAATGAGTAGGAGGGAAAGAAGGCGTAAAATCAGGTTTCCCCTATTTATAGGGTAATCATTCTAGATACAGGTGACCGTTGGGCTGGAGGCACATGGGTCACGTGCTGTATTTTTTAAAGTTTTAAGTATGCATCTCGCTAAGGGATTAAGGATTCAGAACTGTTTGGTCGACACAGATTCAAAGAGATTAAAACCGTGCGACCAAGGGGGCTTATGATCATGCATAAAATCCTTAGCCGAGATGGTAGTCTGAAAGGAGGAACGCCAGGACCCGAGATAGGTCTCGGACCCTAGGACGAGGTATTTATCCGACATGGATCCCGGGGTAGGAGCATGGGGTCGCCTTGATTCCGAGATGTATCTCAACGGTTCATCCGAATTAGAGTCCCGGGTGGAGAAAGACGTTATCAGTTAGAGCATGAAGAATCCTAAGAGCTTTTATGAGACGTTACATAACGAATCATCACAAGCTGTAACAGTTAACTTCCTGCCTTCAAGCCATGGTTAAATGCATCAGGGCAGTTACGAAAGGGGAAGGATGGCTCCATGGAAGGACTGATATAAATAGGGCTCCTGCCAGAGGGATAAGCAAGACAATCATAAGCTTGGAACTTGAGTTACGACACTTGAGCTTCCAAATCCCTAAAATATCATTAACGAGGTTTTTCCTGCAAGAACAATATTCACTTCAAATTTTATTAGATTATCTAAGGATTTAGGTTCACTTCAAATTTCATCAGATTTTCTGAAGAGTTATATTCTCTTAAAATTACATCAGATTATATTAAGATTTATGTTCACTTTAATTTTCAATAGATTTTTTGAAGACTTATATTCACTTCAATTTTCGCCAAATTTTCTGATGACTTATATTCACTTCAAATTTTCTCAGATTTTCTGAAGACTTATATTCACTTCAATTTTCACTAGATTTTCTGAAGACTTATATTCACTTCAAATTTCATCATATTCTCTTAAGATTTATGTTCACTTTAATTTTTACCATATTTTATGAAGACATATATTCACTTCAATTTTCACCAGATTTTCGGTAGACTTATATTCACTTCATATTTCATTAGAATTTGTAAATACTTATATTCACTTCAAATTTCATCAAATTTCCTAAAGACTTATATTCACTTAAAATTTCATCTGATTATCTTAAAATTTATGTTCACTTTAAATTTCACAAGATTTTCTGAAGACATATATTCATTTCAAATTTCATCAGATTTTCTGAAGTCTTATATTCACTTCAAATTTCATCAGATTTTCTGAAGAGTTATATTCACTTCAAATTTCATCTAATTGTCTTAAGATTTTTATTCACTTCAATTTTCACTAGATTTTTCTGAAGACAAGATTCACTTCAATTTTCACCAGATTTTCTAAAGACTTATATTCACTTCAAATTTTATTAGATTATCTGAGGATTTATGTTCACTTCAAATTTCATCAGATTTTCTAAAGAGTTATATTCACTTCAAATTTCATCAGATTATCTTAAAATTTATGTTCACTTCAATTTTCACCAGATAATTTGAAGACTTATATTCACTTCAATTTTTGCCAGATTTTCTGATGACTTATTCACTTCAAATTTCCTCTGACTTTCTGAAGACTTATATTCACTTCAATTTTCACTAGATTATTTGAAGACTTATATTTTATTCAAATTTCATCAGATTTTCTGAAGACTTATATTCACTTCAAATTTCATCATATTTTCGGAAGACTTATATTCACTTCAACGTTCTTTAGATAATCTTAAGATTTATGTTCACTTCAATTTTCACCAGATTATCCGAAGACTTATATTCAGTTCAAATCTCATCAGATTATCTCAAGATTTATTTTCACTTTAAAATTCACTAGATTTTCTGAAGACATATATTCATTTCAATTTTCATCAAATTTACTGAAGTCTTATATTCACTTCAAATTTTATCAGATTTTCTTAAGAGTTATATTCACTTCAAATTTAATCAGATTATCTTAAGATTTATGTTCACTTCAATTTTCACTAGATTTTTTGAAGACTTATATTCAGTTCAATTTTCGCCAAATTTTCTGATGACTTATATTCACTTCAAATTTTCTCAGATTTTCTGAAGACTTATATTCACTTCAATTTTCACTAGATTTTCTGAAGACTTATATTCACTTCAAATTTCATCATATTAACTTAAGATTTTTGTTCACTTTAATTTTTACCAGATTTTATGAAGACTTATATTCACTTCAATTTTCACTAGATTTTCTGTAGACTTATATTCACTTCATATTTCATTAGAATTTCTAAAGACTTATATTCACTTCAAATTTCATCAAATTTACTAAAGACTTATATTGACTTCAAATTTCAACTGATTATCTTAAAATTTATGTTCACTTTAAATTTCACTAGATTTTTTGAAGACATATATTCATTTCAAATTTGATTAGATTTTCTGAAGTCTTATATTCACTTCAAATTTCATCAGATTTTCTGAAGAGTTATGTTCACCTCAAATTTCATCTAATTGTCTTAAGATTTTTATTCACTTCAATTTTCACTAGATTTTCTAAAGACTATATTCACTTCAATTTTCACCAGATTTTCTAAAGACTTATATTCACTTCAAATTTTATTAGATTATCTGAGGATTTATGTTCACTTCAAATTTCATCAGATTTTCTAAAGAGTTATATTCACTTCAAATTTTATCAGATAATCTTAAGATTTATGTTCACTTCAATTTTCACCAGATGTTTTGAAGACTTATATTCACTTCAATTTTTGCCAGATTTTCTGATGACTTATATTCACTTCCAATTTCCTCAGATTTTATGAAGACTTATATTCACTTCAATTTTAACTAGATTTTTTGAAGACTTATATTTTATTCAAATTTCATTAGATTTTCTGAAGACTTATATTCACTTCAAATTTCATCATCTTTTCGGAAGACTTATATTCACTTCAAAGTTCTTCAGATAATCTTAAGATTTATGTTCACTTCAATTTTTACCAGATTTTCCGATGACTTATATTCACTTCAAATTTCATCAGATTATCTCAAGATTTATGTTCACTTTAAAATTCACTAGATTTTTCGAAGACATATATTCATTTCAAATTTCATCAGATTTTCTGAAGTCTTATATTCACTTAAAATTTTATCTGATTTTCGTAAGAGTTATATTGACTTCAAATTTCATAAGATTATCTTAAGATTTATGTTCACTTCAATTTTCACAAGATTTTTTGAAGACTTATATTCACTTCAATTTTTGCCAAATTTTCTAATGACTTATATTCACTTCTAATTTTCTCAGATTATCTGAAGACTTATATTCACTTCAATATTCACCTGATTTTTTGAAGACTTATATTCTATTCAAATTTCATCAGATTTTTTGAAGACTTATATTCACTTCAAATTTCATCATATTTTCTGAAGACTTATGTTCACTTAAAAGTTCTTCAGATTATCTTAAGATTTATGTTCTCTTCAATTTTCACCAGATTTTCCAAAGACTTATAGTCACTTCAAATTTTATCCGATTATCTTAGGATTTATATTCACTTCAATTTTCACCAGATTTTCTGAAGACTTATATTCACTTCAAATTTCATCAGATTTTCTGAAGACAATTATTCACTTCAAATTTCCTCAGATTTCTGAAGACTTATATTCACTTTAAATTTCATCATATTATCTTAAGATTTATGTTCACTTTAATTGTCACCATATTTTTTGAAGGATTATATTCACTTCAATTTTCACCGATCAGACTTATATTTGTTCGCTAAAGTGACGCTGAGGGAATCGAATCGATTAATTTCCGTTCAAACGATTTACCTTTTGATTTGTTTATAAAGATGTCAATAGCCCCAAGCTTTATTATTTTCAACACAAGAAATTATGATTATGAAAAGGGGAAAGTCATAATACCTCAATTGATTATGATATGATTACGACTAGCGTGGACTAGACGAACGCATTTGGGGAGATTCCGGTAAGGGGTTTGTTATATAAAGGAATAGATGGAGCACCTAAATATATATAGTTATCTATAGCTTTATATATGAATATGTTTGATATGTTTGTGTGTTTTAAATTGATATTTCTATGATTGGGAAAGCCTTTGGATTTTAAGAAGGATAGATTATCCGGGATCCTAGTGTTTGTTATTATTGTGCTCGCAAAGATCATTGGGATCTTTCATACATATCCCTGTGGGAATCGAGCATTTGTAGCTCGGATCTAAAGGGATCTATGGTTTGTTTGGTTCGAGAGAAAGAAATTTGCTCGCCAAGGATGAGACCTTTGCCTACGTATTCTCAAAAGGATGTTGAGAAAGTCGAGCAATCGTAGTTCCACTTATGCTAGTGGAAAACGATGTTATTAAGAGACGATAAATGTCATCTTAATGAAAAATGTATCTAATCTATTTCATCACATACATTTTGAAAAGTTTGATTGATTGAATCTTTCGTCGTAGTTATAGGTGTTTTGCTGAGTATACAAGCCGCTACCATTTATGCTTAAGAAAGATGTTTGAAAAAAAAGATTGAATCTTTTAATTGTAAGCATTGGGTGTTTTGCTTGAGTGTACAAGCGTTACCACTTACGATTAAGAGATGTATTTGTTTGAAAAGAGTTTGAAAAAAAGTTTTTTTTTGATTGTATGTGATGTGATAGATGAGATACTTCTTCCATAGAGATGATAAACGTCTAAACCTCTAGGAGAAATTGATTGGATTAGGGGAATGCTTTTAAGAAGCCCATGGGTCCTTGTATTGTTAGCCCAAGAGGAGGCATTCCGAGGGTCATCGAGGGTCCTTGTATGAAGCTCAAGAGGAAGCTATAGGGTATGGCTGGCTTTGGCTTTAAAAGGGATTTCACCGGGAAACCATCCTTTTGGGATTAAGAGCAATTTCACCAGGAAATTATACTCTCAGGGTTCTATCCGAACATGGGTGATTCTTTGTATTGGAAGCCCAATAGGAGGCTTTTAAGGGATTTCGTGGTCTCTTTCTTTGTATGATGCCCAAGAGAAGGCTAAACTCAATAAGGAGTTCTTTTGAACGAAGCCCAAGAGGAGGCTGACTCATCAGGGGAGTGTTGTCTTATATGAAGCCTAAGTGGAGGCTAAACTCATATGAATGAGTTTTCTTATATAAAGCCTAAGAGGAGGCTGAACTCAGATGAAATGAGTTACCTTGTACAAAGCCTAAGAGGAGGCCAACTTTGTGGGGAGCCTATTGGTTAGACTAGTTGTTATGTTATAACTAGACAGTTGTATAAACAAGTGTGTGTGTGATATGTATTCACAAGAGTTTATGAAGGAAATATAAACAGACGTATGATGTTTATTTATAAGATTTTATGAAGAAAATATAAACAAGTGTGTAAAGCGTATGCTTAAACGAGCGAACTTGATTATTTACAAGTTTGAATGTGTACAAGGAAGCAAGTATGTACACGAACAGTATTTATGTACGAGGGATGGGATGTACATAGGATGGTTGGGACTTACACCATAAGGGAGGCCCATTGGTTTAAAAGCGCTTCACCGAATAATGCTCCTTTAATACCAATGGTATTTAGTGTATACACAAGTTAAACGAAAACAAACTTATTTAAGTTTGTCTCAGATTTGAGTATTTACAGAGTATCTGTATTATGTACAAAGAAAATTAATATGTACATGAAAGAATTTGATATGTACAAGGAAATATGTATGTACATAAAAAGAATTTTGGGACTTACACCGTAAGGGAGGCCCACGATCGATTAAGAAATTCGAGAGAAAACAAATTCAGTTTTACCGTTTAAATCGGATCGATCATGGAAAAAAAGATGTAAGTTTGATGAAACGTTTTGGAAAATGATCTTGAAAGTGTTTGGGAAAAGTGAAATTTACTTACAAGAAGTTTTGAAAAGAATCGGGCTTCAAAAGTTTGAAAAAAATCACCTTTAAAGGTGCTTTGAAAAGTACTCAAAAGTACCGTTTTCGGCTTGATAAAAATATAATCGGATGAAAGTTTTTCTGAAAATTTTTGACACTATCTTAAAATAGATACATTAATTGACAAGTGTACAAAAATCACCTCAAAATGAGGAGTTTTGATTGGGTTTGAAAAGTCAAAGTTTGTAAAAAATGAAAAATTACAAAGTTTCAGAAAAATGGTCCCAAGGCTACTCAACCCGGACCTCAAGGCAAGGCAAGGTATAAATGACTTAAGAGTGAGCTGGCAATCATTGGGTGGAAATACATCCGTATTGAAGTTAAACCAACTAATTATATTTTAAAATGGATATTTGAATTTGAAAAACGCTAAGAATGTTCATCTTCTTCTCCAATCTTCAATCAATCTCAAATCCTTATTTCTTGATGAAATTGAACAAAGTAAACATCAAACTTGATCGTTTTAAGCCCGGAACATGAATATGTTGTTTAATTTCATTTATTTTCGCTAACATGATTGAATTTTGCAAGAACCCAAGAACCCTAAAACGAAAATCCTAATTGAAATCGTGTATGGTGAATGAATTTATCAATTGATCGAGGGTTATTGATCGTTGATAGTGCGTAAACAAAATGGCCAAGAGTTTTTGATCGAAGCAAGGAATCATGAGTTTGAAGTTCGTGTTCTTACTGCTCAAGCCGAGATCGAAATGTGACAGAGCTGCTTCCAGCTGTGATTTGATGATTCCTATAGCACCAACGGCCTTCAGGATGGTGTGAGTAAAGGTCTACATCATGAATTTTCCGGATCGTTCCACCCAAGTCAACTCGCTTGCTCAAAGTAAAACTTGAATTGTGTTAATGGAGTTACGATCAAAGTTGATGGTTTGATCATTCATATGAAGTATATTGATGATGTTCATGATAAAATCAAGATTAGCCAGCCAAATCTTAGTTTGAAAGTTAAGGCGATTTTTACAAGTTTGTGATTTTGAACACGGATTTTGATTTTAGCTTGTTCTCAAGTTGATTTTAGGTTTAGAAGTTGTATTTGATGTTTAAGATATTTAGACACCAAGTTTCTCAAAGATTTTACAAGATTTGCCAAAATGCAAAATTCTCACTTTTGAATTATGAAACTTGAATTTCAAGAAAGAAGAAAGAAAGCATGATATTGCATAGCTTTGGTGTGGTTTGAATTGGCTAACATGACCTCTATTTATAGGTCACAAGTTCTGAATGCAAGGAAGGAAATGGCTTTGGTATTTACAAGTTGCCTTAGAGGCAAGGAAGTCATTTTGCATTAAATGCAAAAGGAAGCTTTAACCATGGTTAATTTTTCAACTTGATCTTATCCCATCATAATTACTCTCCATCTAATTTTTTATCAGCTCTAACTCTCTTTGCAAGGTGGCATGGCTTCTAGAAGAAGAAACTCAAAAATGACCTATAATCTTGAACTTTGTACTTGAAAATCAAGGATTTTGGAGCTCTATGTTTCAAAATCAAAATTATAGCTAGACTCCATGGATTTGAGAGTTCTTGGACATTTTGGAAAGCTTGTTTCAAGGGCTACAACTTTCATTTTTTGAGTTTTTTCCAATACAAAGTGGAATTATGTGAAAAAATGCCATGAAGTTTGGAAAAAGTGTGAAATTTTAACACTTGAAAATTTTTCTAATGTTGAAAATTTTGACATTTTGTTGACTTTTCCAAATTTCTTGATTTTTTATGATCATGATGGATCATTTAAAGTATTTTGATGATTGAAAAAGTTTTATCTTGAAAAAGTTGACCAAAAGTCAAAGTTTGACTTTTCAGTGCAGATGAAATTTCATCGATGATTCTAAATTGATGAAATTGAACTCGTGATGTTTTGAATCCAAATTAGGTCAACATGTTGTATCTAAGATATGAAGATCAATCTCTAATCAAAAAGTCATTCATTAATCGTAAAATCGTAGATTGCTCATCCCGATGAAAATCCTAATTGGTCGATCCTCATAGATCATGAGGAAAATTTGATATCCAAGATCGAGGTTGATGGTTTGATCAAGATAGATCAAATGAGGTGAATAAAACTCAAACCATGATTGATTGTCTCTTGAATCAGATGAAAATTTTGTGAAACCCTAATTTTGACCTATAGAAGCTACACCCGATTAATTTTGTTCTGAACTGTTATTGATGCAATGATGCAGATGTAAGGTGGTATATTAGGTCAAAAATTGGGGTATGACAGATGCACCTATTTAAGTTTCTTTAACCTGAGATACGAAGATGAATATCTTTGTTTTGATAGGTGTAAAGAGACTTAAATATCAGAATACGCAAATTTTGGACCTAAGATACCAAAAATGCGGAAAATGATTGTAAGAAGATTCACCCAGGAGATATCAAAGATTGATATGACGGGGAAAAATTTGTGAGGATGACTCGATCTGTTTAAGAAAAGAGAATCCTGTTTGTTGGAAACAAGTAATATGTTTCACTGGGAAAATAGATTCACAATGTATGTGAATATCTGTTTCGCTTTGGAAAACAAAGAGATTACCTTCTATCAGCCTTGTGACAATGTTTAAGGTAAATGAAAATGATATTACCAATTATCAGCCTTGTGATAGTTTATGGTAATGAGCCTCGAAGATATTACCAATTATCAGTGAAGTGATAACTATAACAAGGTAATTCTTGAGAAAATTGCTGAGTATTCAGCCTTGTGAATAACAAACAAATAATGGAAACAGATCTCAAACAAGTTCTGAAGATATTACCAATTATCAGCGAAGTGATAACTATAACAAGGTAAATCTTGACATAATCGAGTATTCAAATTTGAATAATAAATAATGGAAACAGATCTCAAATGAGTTTCTATTTTCACAGCCTACAATTTTGTCGATCTCTCGAGAAGATGCGGGCATTTTGATTGAAAAGACACAGGTTTTCTTTTTAGATAGAAAGACAACTGTGGAGATTTTTGAACTGTTATGATTTGATCTTGCTGAGAAGAACAATCATTTCATGACAAGTTTCAAGATGAAAAGGAAATAAACGGCTCGGATGACGAGGCTATTGCTTATTGTTTTGTTGGTTAGATACGAGATTCTATCCAGGAATGAATTGGAAAGAAAAGGTCAATCAAGACGTTGTTCCCAATGAGGGATGATCTCAGCTGGGGAATAAAAAAAAAGTATTTTTCTGTTTGGGGATAATCTGATGGAGAGATGACATACCCACACTTGTTGTTGGGAATAAATGCAACCTAAACAAGTGATGTTGAAGCAAATATTTGAAAAATGCAGGAATGCATTAATGATGCTATTATGTATGAATGATGAATGTCATGAATGTCATATGCATGCTGACGATACTTGACAAGACAACAAAAAAGGTATTTGGGAAAAGGACCAATACGTCGAATAAATACTTAGTAAAATCATAAAGAATGGCGAGATGTTATCATGGAATATGAGTTACATGCTTTAAACTTTCTAAAAAAGGCATTTCATTGGCAACTTTGTTGGGAATTCTTTTTGGATAAGAATACCGTCCTTTGATGATCTTTGCTGAGGGGAAGAAAACTTCTTTAGCAATTGTTTTATCCTTCAGAGGTCGAAACACTCATGGAGAAATCATGAAGTTCTTTCGTGTTCACAGCTCAAGGAACATTTCGCTTTTATTTCAAAATTTCGAAGTAAAAATTCATTTAAAACTTTTTAGTTTCAAAAAGTGATTTTCACAATAAAAGCGTTATTTTGCAAAACTGAATAAAGCGAGAATTGCAAACAAAAAGGCACAAGGCTCAAATTTATTTATAGAATGGTAATCAGCGAAAGGCGTGATCCCATGAACTATTTACAAAAGTTGGAAATGATAATTTATTGGGAAAAGGCTACATTGAAAGTAACAACCACTATTATCCCTAACAACTTTGAATTTCAACTGTGTTTGTTGTTTCAAAGAGATTTGATTGAAGATCCGCTGATGGAAGATTCTTGATTGACGGTACGATCAATGCGCCATTTTGTCATTTTTGTATCCTTATTTTTTGCCTAGATTTTTCAGTGTTTTCAATCTATCGTGATATTTCGCTTATTGTCTCTAATTTTTGCCTGGACTGCCTTTTCGTGTTTTCAATCCACCGAGACGCCTTTTTTGCCTAAGCCGCCTTTTCGGTTTTCGAGTTACCGAAATGTTCTTTGTTTTTTAGACAAAGTATTTCTTGATTGCATCAACATTCACAGGATGCGGGAGTTCATCACCGTCCATGGTTGTGAGAGTCATAGCACCACCAGAAAAGCTTCTTTTGACGATGTATGGGCCTTCGTAATTAGGAGTCCATTTGCCCCTAGAATTTGGGTTGAAAGATGAATTTTTTAAGCACGAGGTTGCTCTTCTCAATTACGAGGTCGAACCTTTTTGTCGAAAGCTTTTTTCATCCTTTTTTGATATAGTTGTCCATGACACAGAGCGGTCAGGCGCTTTTCTTCAATTAAGTTCAGCTGGTCGTATCTGCTTTGACACCATTCGGCCTCAGATAATTTAGTTTCCATGAGATTTTCTTCAAATTTTCTAAAGATTTATATTGACTTCAAATTTCATCAGATTATCTTAAGATTTATGTTCACTTCAATTTCCACCAGATTTTCTGAAGACTTATATTCACTTCAAATTTTGTCAGATTATCTTAGGATTTATGTGCACTTCAATTTTCACTAAATTTTCTGTAGACTTATATTCACTTAAAATTTCATCATATTTTTTGAAGACTTATATTCACTTCAAATTTCATCAGATTATCTTAAGATTTATCTTCACTTCAATTTTCACTTGATTTTCTGAAGTTTATAGTCACTTCAATTTTCACCAGATTTTTTGAAGACTTATGTTCACTTCAAATTTCATCAGATTATCTTAAGATTTATGTTCACCTCAATTTTCACCAGATTTTCTAAAGACTTATATCCACTTCAATTTTCACCAGATTTTCTGAAGACTGATATTCACTTCAAATTTCATCAAATTTTTAAAGACTTACATTCACTTAAAATTTCATCAGATTATCTTAAGATTTATAGTCACTACAATTTTCATCAGATTTTCTACAGACTTATATTCATTTCAAATTTCATCAAATTTCCTGAAGACTTATATTCACTTCAAATTTCATAAGATTATCTGAAGACTTATATTCACTTTAAATTTCATCAGATTTTCTGAAGACTTCAAATTTCATCAGATTTCATCAAATTATCTTAAGATTTATTTAAATTAATTTTCACCAGATTTTCTAAAGACTTATATTCACTTCAATTCTCGACAGATTTTCTATGACTTATATTCACTTCAAGTTTCATCAGATTTTTAGAAGACTTATATTTATTTCAATTTTCACCAGATTTTCTGAAGACTTATATTCACTTTAAATTTCATCAGATTTTCTAAAGACTTATATTCACTTCAAATTTCATCAAATTTTCTAAAGACTTATATTGACTTCAAATTTCATCAGATTATCTTAAGATTTATGTTGACTTCAATTTCCACTAGATTTTCTGAAGATTATTTTCACTTGAATTTTTTCCAGATTTTACAAAGACTTATATTCACTTAAATTTCATCAGATTTTCTAAAGAATTATATTCACTTCAATTTTTACTAGATTTTCTGAAGAATATAGTAAATTCAATTTTCACAAGATGTTCTGAAGACTTATAATAACTTCAAATTTCATCAGATTATCTTAGGATTTAAGTTCACTTCAATTTTCACCAGATTTTCTAAAGACTTATAATCACTTCAATTTTCAACAGATTTTCTGAAGACTTAAATTCACTTCATATTTCATCAGATTTTCTAAAGACGTATATTCACTTCAAATTTCATCAGATTATATTAAGATTTATATACGTATAACCTCACATTTTCCGAGACCTGTATTCACTCCAATTTTCAACCGATTTTTGAAGACTTATATTCACTCAAATTTCACTCCATCTCTAATACTTATATTCGTTTTAAATTTCATCAAATTTCGTGAAGACTTATATTCACTTTGAATTTTATCAGATTATCTTAAGATTGATGTTCACTTTAAATTTCACTAGATTTTCTAAAGACTTATATTCACTTCAAATTTCATCAGATTTTCTTAAGACTTATATTCACTTCAATTTTCACCATATTTTTTGAAGACTTATATTCACTTCAAATTTCATCAGATTTTCTTAAGACTTAAATTCACTTCAAATTTCATCAAATTTTCTTAAGATTTATGTTCACTTCTATTTTTACTAGATTTTCTGAAGACTATATTCACTTCAATTTTCACCAGATTTTCTGAAGATTTATAATAAATTCAAATTTCATCAGATTATCTTAGGATTTATGTTCACTTCAATTTTCACCGATTTTAAGACTATATATTCAACTTCATTAATGTTTTTAAGACTTATATTCACTTCAAATTTCACCAGATTATCTTAAGATTTATGTTCACTTTAAATTTCACTAGATATTCTGAAAACTTATATTCACTTCAATTTTCATTAAATTTTCTGAAGACTTATATTCACTTCAAATTTCATCAGATTTTCTAAAGACTTATATTCACTTCAAATTTCATCAGATTATCTTAAGATTTATATACAGTATAATTTTCATCCGATTTTCTGAGACTTGTATTCACTTCAATTTTCACCTCATTCTTTGAAGACTTATATTAACTTCACATTTCATCAGATTTTCTGAATACTTATATTCATTTTAAATTTCATCAAATTTCGTGAAGACTTATATTCACTTCGAATTTTATTAGATTATCTTAAGATTTATGTTCACTTCAAATTTCATCAGATTATCTTAAGATTTATGTTCACTTTAAATTTCACTAGATTTTTCTGAAAACTTATATTCACTTCAAATATCATCAGATCTTATGAAGACTTATATTAACTTCAAATTTCATAAGATTTTTTGAAGACTTATATTCACTTCAAATTTCATCAGATTTTCTTAAGATTTATGTTCACTTCAATTTTCACCAGATTTTCTGAAGACTTATATTCACTTCAAATTTCATCAGATTTTCTTAAGATTTATGTTCACTTCAATTTTTACTAGATTTTCTGAAGGCTATAGTCACTTCTATTTTCACCAGATGTTCTGAAGACTTATAATAAATTCAATTTTCATCCGATTATCTTAGGATTTATATTCACTTCAATTTTCACCTAATTTTGTAAAGACTTATATGCACTTCAATTTTCAACATATTTTCTGAAGACTTATATTAACTTCAAATTTCATCAGATTTTCTAAAGACTTATATTCACTTCAAATTTCATCAGATTATCTTAAGATTTATTATAAGATATTTTCACCAGATTTCAGAGACTTGTATTCACTCAATTTCAACTTGATTTTCAAGACTTATATTCCCAAATTTCAATGCATTTTCCGAATACTTATATTCACTTTAAATTTCATCAAACTTGAAGATTATCCACCAATTTATCGCATTTAAGATTTACTTTAAATTTCACTAGATTTTCAAAGACTTATATTCACTCAAATTTCATCCGATTTTAAGACTTATATTCACCAATTTTCAATGCATTTTCCAAGACTTATACAATTCAAATTTTGTTGAGATTATCTTCATTTATGTTTACTTCAATTTTCAAATTTTTTGAAGACTTATATCACCCAAATCACCATATTTTTGAAGACTTATATCCACTCAAATTCATCGATTATTGAAGATCTTATATTCGTACCAAATTTCACCACTTGTTATTCACTATAAACTTCATTTATTGTTTTAAGTTTTATGTCCACTTCAAATTTCACCCCATTTTCTAAAGACTTATATTCACTCAATTTTGCGCATTTTGATGACTTATATTCACTCAAATTTCATCAAACTCTTCCCAAGAATTATATTCACCCAATCATTCACCAAATTCTCAAGGATTTATATTTACTCAAATTTCAACCGATTTTCCAAAGACTTGAATACGCCTAAAATTCCACGCATTTTCTAAGACTTTTATTCACTTAAAATTTCATCAGATTATCTTAAGATTTATGTTCACTTCAATTTTTACCAGATTTTCCGAAGACTTATATTCACTTCAAATTTCATCCGATTATCTGAAGATTTATGTTCACTTCATTTTCCGCCAGGTTTTCTAAAGACTTTTTATTCAGTTCAATTTACACCAATTTTTCTGAAGGCTTATATTGGTTTCAAACTTCATCAGATTTTCTAAAGAGTTATATTCAGTTCAAATTTCATCAAATTTTCTAAATACTAATATTCACTTCAAATTTCATCAGATTATCTTATGATTTATGTTCTCTTCAATTTACACTAGATTTTTTGAAGATTATAGTCACTTCTATTTTCACCAGATTTTCTGAAGACTTATATTCACTTCAAATTTTATCAAATTATCTTAGGATTTATGTTCACTTCAACTTTCAATAGGTTTTCTGAAGACATATATTCACTTCAATTTTCACGAGATTTTCTGAAGACTTATATTCACGTCAAATTTCATCAGATTTTCTAAAGACTTATATTAACTTCAAATTTCATCAGATTATCTTAAGATTTATATTCACTACATTTTTCAACAGATTTTCTGAAGACATATATTCACTTCAAATTTCATCAGATTTTCTGAAGACTTATATTCACTTCAAATTTCATCAAAATTTCTAATGACTTATATTCACTTCAAATTTCATCCCATTATCTTAAGATTTATGTTCACTTAAATTTTCACTAGATTTACTGAAGATTATAGTCACTTCAATTTTCACCATATTTTCTAAAGATTTATGTTCACTTCAATTTTCACCAGATTTCATAAAGACTTATATTCACTTCAATTTTCACCAGATTTTCTGAAGACTTATATTCACTTCAAATTTCACCTGATTTTCTAAGGAGTTATATTCACTTCAATTTTCACCTGATTTTCGGAAGTCTTATATTCTCTTCAAATTTCATCAAATTTCTTGAAGACTTATATTCACTTCAAACTTCTTTAGATTATCTTAAGATTTATATTCACTACAATTTTCACTAGATACTCTGAAGACTTATATTAACTCAATTTTCACCTAATTTTTTGAAAACATATATTCATTTTAAATTTCATCAGGTTTTCTGAAGACTTATATTCACTTCAAATTTCATCAAATTTCCTGAAGACTTATATTCACTTCAAACTGTTTCAGATTCCTGAAGACTTATATTTAATACAAATTTCATCCGATTATCTTCAGATTTATGTTCACATCAATTTTCACATGGTTTTCTAAAGACTTATATTCAATTCATATTTCACCAGATTTTCTGAAGACTTATATTCACTTCAAATTTCATCAAATTTTCTAAAGACTTATATTCACTTCAATTTCATTAGATTATCTTATGATTTATGTTCACTTCAATTTTCACTAGATTTTCTAAAGATTATATTCACTTCAATTTTCACCAGATTTTCTGAAGACTTATATTCACTTCAAATTTTATAAGATTGTCTTAGACGTTCACCTAATTTTCACCGATTTTCAAGACTTATATTCACTCAAATTTCACCATATTTTCTAGACTTATATTCACTTCAAATTTTATCAAATTATCTTAAGATTTATGTTCATTATCACCAATTTTGAAGACTTATATTCACCTCAAATTTAATAAATTATCTTAAGACTTATGTTCACTTAATTTTACCATATTTTCTAAAGATTTATATTCACTTCAATTCTTGCCAGATTTTCCCGAAGACTTATATTCAATTTAAATTTCACGATTTTCAAAGACTTATATTCACTTCAATTTTCATTAGATTTGTGAAGACTTAATTCACCTTAAATTTCATCGATTTTTTGAAGACTTATATTCACTTCAAATTTCACGATTTGAAGACTTATATTCACTTCAAATTTCACGATTATCTTAAGATTTATGTTCACTTAAATTTCACCGATTTTCAGACTTATATCTGCTTTAATTCATTAAATTTTCCTCAAGACTCATATTCAATTCAAATTTAACCCATTTTCCCAAGACTTATATTCGGCCAATTTCATCAAATTTTGAAGACTTATATTCACTTCCAAATTTCGTTATATCAAGACTTAGATTCACTTCAAACTTCTTCAAATTTCCGCCAAGAATAAGTTCACTTAAATTTCATTGATTATCTTAAGATTTATGTTCACCAATTTCAACCGTGTTTTCAAGACTTATATCACTCAAATTTCATCATATTTTCCAAGACTTATATTCGGCTCAAACTTCATCATATTTTCTAAAGATTATATCTCAATTCAAATTCCATCAATTTTAAGAGAACTTATATTCACTCAAATTTCATCAAATTTTCTTAAAGACCTTATATTCATTCAAATTTCATTAGATTATCCTAAGACTTATGTCCAACTAATTTTCACTAGATTTTTCCCAAGACTACATCTCAACTTCAACCTCAATTTCAAACTCCTCAAGACTTATATTCACTCAAATTCATATAGATTATCATAAGATTTATGTTCACTTCAATTTCATACAGATTAACTCAAGACTATATTCACTCAAATTCATCAAATTTTCTAAAGACTTATATTCACTTCAAATTTCATCAATATCTTAAGATTTATGTTCACTTCAATTTTCACCAGATTTTCCCAAGACCATATTCACTCAACTTTCACCATGCATTTTCCAAGACTTATATTCACTTCAAATTTTATGATTATCTTAAGATTTATGTTCACTCAATTTTCACCCGTCAAGACTTATATTCACTCTCAAATTTCACTTATTTTTTGAAGACTTATATTCACTTCAAATTCATCCCATTATCTTAAGGGTTATGTTCACTTCCAATTTTCACCAGATTTTCTAAAGTTTAATTTTCACTTAAAATTTCACCGATTTTTGAAACTTATATTCACTTCAAATTTCATTGACTTTCTAAAGATTTATATTCACTTCAAATTTCATCAAACTCTCAAGACTTATATTCACTCCAAACTCATCTATCTTAAGATTTATGTTCAAATTCCAACCATCGTGCCTTCAAGACTTATATTCACTTCAAATTTCATCAAATTTTCAAGACTTATATTCACTCAAACTTCTTCATCATTTCTCAAGACTTATATTCACTCAAATTTCACTCCATTTTCTAAAGATTTATGTTCACTTCAATTTCACCGTGTTTCTAAAGACCCATATTCACTCCAATTTTCACCACATCGAACACTTATATCTTCGCCCAAACTTCATCAAATTTTCAAAGATTATATTCAACTTCATTTCATCGATTTTTCAAGACTTATATTCACTTCAAATTTCATCAAATTTTCTAAAGACTTGTATTCACTTCAATTTCATTAGATTATCTTATGACATGTTCACTTAACTTTCACTAGATTTCAAAGATTATATTCACTTCAATTTTACCCATTTTCCCAAGACTTATATTGACTTCAAATTTTATCGCATTGATTCTTAGATTATGTTCACTCAATTTCTCAATTTATTTTCCTAAGACTTATATTTTCTCTTCAAATTTCATCATATTATCTTAAGATTTATGTTCACTAAATTTCATCAAAGTTTTCAAGACTTATATTCACTTCAAATTTCATCAACAAGACTTATATTCACTTCAAACTTTTCTCAGATTTTTGAAGACTTATATTCACTTCAAATTTCATTAGATTTTCCTAAGACTTATATTCACTTAAATTTGTCAGATTATCTTAAGATTTATGTTCACTAAATTTTACCGATTCTAAAGACTTTTAATCTTACCAAATTTCATGTTTTCCAAGACTTATATTCACTTCAAATTCCATCATTTCTCAAGACTTCAGACCATTTCAAAAACTAATTTACTCTCAAGACTCATATAACACCAAATTTTCATGGATTATCCAAGACTTATGTTCACTTGATTTCACCAAGATTCTAAAGACTTATATTCACTTAAATTCTTCACTCACATTTTCCCGAGGACTTATATTCGCCTTCAAACTCATCATACTTAAAAGATTATATTCAATCCAAATTTCACCCATTTCTCAAGACTTATATCTCTCAAATTTCATCAAATCTTCTAAAGACTTATATTCACCTCAAATTGCATTAGATTATGTATGACGATTCACTCAATTTACTAGATTTCTCAAGATTACATTCACTCAATTTTCACAGATTTCAACACATTACACTCAAATTTTATATTATCTTTAGGATTATGTCCACTCAATTTTCACAAGATTTCAAAGACTTATATTCACTCAAATTTCACCCATTTCCCAAAGACTTCATATTCACTCAAATTTCAATCAAATTATCTTAAGACTTATGTTCACTTCAATTTCTTGCGATTTATCTTAAGACCTATAACCCAAACTCATCAAATTTCTTCCCATTTATGTTCACCAAACCTTTATTCATTATCTTGTGACTTACAGTTTCACTTAATTTCACCATATTTGATGACTTATATTCAATTAAATTTCTCCGATTTTCTAAACACGATATTCATTTACCCTTCGCTAGATTTTCTGATGTCTTATATTCACTTCAAATTTCATCAGATTTTTTGAAGACTTATATTCTCTTCAATTTTCCCTAGATTTTCTGAAGACTTTTGTTCACTTCAAAGTTCATCAGATTTTCTGAAGACTTATATTCCCTTCAATTTTCACTAGAGTTTCTGAACACTTATATTTACTTCAAATTTCATCAGATTTTCTAAAGACTTATATTCACCTCAAATTTTGTCAGATTTTCTGAAGACTTATATTCGCTTCAAATTTCATCAGATTATCTTAATATTTGTGTTCACTTAAATTATTACCAGATTTTCTGAAGACTTATATGCACTTCAATTTTCGCCAAATTTTCTGAAGACTTATATTCACTTCATATTTAATCAGGTTTTCGGAAGACTTATATTCAGTTCAAATTTCATCACGTTTTCTGAAGACTTATATTCATTTCAAATTTCATCATATTTTCCAAGACTTGATTCACTCAAACTCTTCAGATTCTCAAGACTTATTCACTTTAAATTTCATCCATTATCTTAAGATTTGTCTACTCAACTTTCACCAGTTTCAGACTTATATTCACTCAATTTCACCAAATTTTCCAAGACTTATATCGCCTCAATTTCATGATTTTCAAGACTTATATTCATTTCAAATTACATCAGGTTTTTTGATGATTTGAATTTCATCAAATTTCATCAAATTTTCTAAAGACTTATATTCACTTCAAATTTCATCAGTTTATCTTAAGATTTATGTTCACTTCAATTTTCACTAGATTTTTCGAAGATTATATTCACTTCAATTTTCACAAGATTTTCTGAAGACTTATATACAAATCAAATTTTATCAGATTATCTTAGGATTTATGTTCACTTCAATTTTCACAAGATTTTTTGAAGATATATATGTACTTCAAATTTCATCAGATTATCTTAGGATTTATGTTCACTTCAACTTTCAATAGGTTTTCTGAAGACATATATTCACTTCAATTTTCACGAGATTTTCTGAAGACTTATATTCACGTCAAATTTCATCAGATTTTCTAAAGACTTATATTAACTTCAAATTTCATCAGATTATCTTAAGATTTATATTCACTACATTTTTCAACAGATTTTCTGAAGACATATATTCACTTCAAATTTCATCAGATTTTCTGAAGACTTATATTCACATCAAATTTAACTCAATTTCCTGAAGACTTACATTCACTTCAGATTATCTTAATATTTATGTCCACTTTAAATTTCACTAGATTTTCTGAATACTTTTATTCAGTTCAAATTTCATCAGATTATTCAAGACTTTTATTCACTTCAAATTTCATAAGATTTTCCGAAGACTTATATTCACTTCAAATTTCACCAGATTATCTAAAGATTTATGCTCACTTCAATTTTCACCATATTTTCTAAAGACTTATATTCACATCAATTTTCACCAAATTTTTTGAAGACTTATATTCACTTCAAATATCATTAGATTTTCTGAAGACTTATATTCACTTCAAATTTCATCAGATTTTCTGAAGAGTTATATTCAATTAAAATTTCATCAGATCATCTTAAGATTTATGTTAACTTTAATTTTTACCAGATTTTCTGAAGACTTATATTCACTTCAAGTTTCGCCAAATTTTCTGAAGACTTATATTCATTTCAAATTACATTAGGTTTTTTGATGATTTGAATTCACTTCAAATTTCGTCAGATTTTTTGAAGACTTATAATCACTTCAAATTTCACCACATTATCTTAAGATTTATGTTCACTTCACTTTTCACTAGATTTTCTGAAGATTATAGTCACTTCAATGTTCACTAGATTTTCTGAAGACTTATATTCACGACAAATTTCACCAAATTTTCTGAACACTTATATTCACTTCAAATTTCACCAGATTATCATAAGATTTATATTCACTACAATTTTCACCAGATTTTCTGAAGACTAATTTTCACTTCAAATTTCACCTGATTTTTTGAAAACTTATATTCACTTGAAATTTCATCAGATTTTCTGAGGACTTATATTCACTTCAAATTTCATCAAATTTCCTGAAGACTTATATTCACTTCAAATATCATCTAATTATCTTAAGATTTATGTTCAATTTAAATTTCACTATATTTTCGGAAGACTGATATTCACTTCAAATTTAATCAGATTTTCTAAAGACTTATTTTCTCATCAAATTTCATAAGATTTTCTGAAGACTTATATTCACTTCCAATTTCATCAAA
This sequence comes from Vicia sativa, assembly GCA_021764765.1. Taxonomy (NCBI): domain Eukaryota; kingdom Viridiplantae; phylum Streptophyta; class Magnoliopsida; order Fabales; family Fabaceae; genus Vicia; species Vicia sativa. The sequence goes on along the minus strand of CM038796.1, from coordinate 183,498,983 downwards.
TTATCGTAAGATTTATGTTCACTTCAATTTTCACCGGATTTTCTAAAGACTTATTTTCATTTCAATTGTCGCCAGATTTTTTGATGACTTATATTCACTTCAAATTTCATCAGATTTTTTGAAGACTTATATTCTCTTTTATTTTCACTAGATTTTCTGAAGACTTATATTCCCTTCAAATTTCATCAGATTTTCTGAAGACTTATATTCCCTTCAATTTTCATTAGATTTTCGGAAGATTATATTCATTTAAATTTTGACCAGATTTTCTGAAGACTTATATTCACCTCAAATTTTATCAGATTTTCGGAAGACTTTCGGAATTTCAACAGGTTTTCAAGACTTATATTCACTTCAAGTTTCATCACATTTTCTGAAGACTTAGATTCACTTCAAATTTCATTAGATTATCTGACGATTTATTTTCACTTCAATTTTCACTAGATTTTCTGAATATTATATTCACTTCAATTTTCACTAGATTTTCTGAAGACTTATATACAATTCAAATTTTATCAGATTATCTTAGGATAAATGTTCACTTCAATTTTCACCAGATTTTTTGAAGACGTATATTCACTTAAAATTTCATCAAATTTTTTGAAGACTTATATTCACTTCTAATCTCATAAGATTATCTTAGGATTTATGTTCACTTCAATTTTCAATAAGTTTTCTGAGGACTTATATTCACTTCAATTTTCACGAGATTTTCTGAAGACTTATATTCACTTCAAATTTCATCAGATTTTTTAAGACTTATATGAACTTCAAATTTCATGATTATTTAATATTATATTCATCATTTCACCGATTTTCCAAGACTTATATTCACTTCAATTTACACTTGATTTTGAAAACTTATATTCACTTCAAATTTCAATTCATTTTTCAAGACTTATATTCAACATCAAATTTAATGAAATTTCAAGACTTGCTCATTCACTTCCGCATTAATCCATTTATGTCCACTTGAATTCACCAGGCTCATAATGACTTATCTCGGCCTCAAATTCACTCGATTATTCAAGACTTTATCACTAAATTTCATAAGATTTTCCAAGACTTCATATTCACCACTTTATCATCTAAAGATTTATGTTCACCACCTCATATTTTCTAAAGACTTATATTCACTCAACTTTCTGCAAGATTCTCCTGATGACCTATATTCACTTGCATTTCACCCATCTTCCTCCAAGACTTATATCCACTCAATTCTCTCACCAAATTTTTGAAGACTTATATTCACTAAATTTATTGATCTTCCCAAGACCATATTCACTTCAAATTCCAACGCATTCTTCTCAAGAGTTATATTCAACTAAATTGCCACGACTTTCATCCAAGAGCTATACAATCCTTTAACTTTACCTCGCATTTCTCCCCAAGACCCTTAT
>CM038796.1:183427419-183497483 GCA_021764765.1 Vicia sativa | reverse complement strand
TTGCTTGAATTTCATAAGATTTTTGAGACTTATATTTACTTTCATGATTTTTTGAAGACTTATATTCACTTCAAATTTCATTAGATTATCTTAGATGTATTTCCTTCAATTTCATAAGATTTTTTGAAGACTTGTATTCACTTGAATTTCATGATTTTTGAAGACTATATTGATTGATTCATTAGATTATCTTAAGATGTATGTTTTACTTCAAATTTTCATGAATTTTTGAAGACTTATATTCACTTCAAACTTCATAAGATTTTTGAGACTTATATTCACTTCAAATTTATCAATTTTTGAGACTTATATTCACTTCAAATTTCATGATTATCTTAAGATGTATGTTCTTCAATTTTCATAAGATTTTTGAAGACTTATATTCACTTCAAGTTTCTTGATTTTTGAGACTTATATTCACTTCAAATTTCATTAGATTATCTTAAGATGTATATTCACTTCAATTTCATAAGATTTTTGAAGACTTATATTCACTTCAAATTTCATCCGATTTTTGAAGACTATATTCTTTAAATTCATTAGATTATCTTAAGATGTATGTTCACTTCAATTTTCATAGATTTTTGAAGACTTATATTCACTTCAAATTTCATTATTTTATTGAAGACTTATATTCACTTCAAATTTCATTAGATTTTCTTAGATGTATGTACTTCAATTTTCATAAGATTTTTTGAAGACTTATATTCACTTCAATTTCATGGATTTTGAGACTTATATTCACTTGGAAATTTCATTAGATTATCGAAGACTTATATTCACTTCAATTTTCCTTGATTTTTGAGGACTGTATTCACTTCAAATTTCATCAGTTTTTGAAGACTTATATTCACTTCAAATTTCATTAGATTTCTTAGATTATATTCACTTCAATTTCATAAGATTTTTAGGACATATTCATTCAATTTCATTGATTTTGAGGGCTTATATTCACTTCAAATTTCATTAGATTATCTTAAGATGTATATTTACTTCATTTTCATAAGATTTTTTGAGACTTATATTCACTTAAATTTCATCATATTTTTGAACTTATATTCATTTTAAAAATTTTATGATTTTGAAGACTTATATTCACTTCAAATTTCATGGATTATCTTAAAAATGTACTTCAAATTTTCATAAGATTTTTGAAGACTTATATTCATGAAATTTCATGATTTTTGAGACTTATATTCACTTCAATTTTCATTAGATTATCTTAAGATGTATGTTCACTTCAATTTCATAAGATTTTTGAAGACTTATATTCACTTCAAATTTCATGATTTTTTGAAGACTTATATTCACTTCAAATTTCATTCGTTATCTTAGATGTATTTCACTTCAATTTCATGAGTTTTGAAGACTTATATTCACTAAATTTCCTTGATTTTGAAGACTTATATTCACTTCAAATTTCATTAGATTATCTTAAGATGTATATTTCTTCAATTTTCATAAGATTTTTTGAGACATATTACTTCAAATTTCATAAGTTTTTTGAAGACTTATATTTTGTTCATTAGATTATCTTAAGTCTTATATTCACTTCAATTTCATAAGATTTTTGAGACTTATATTCACTTCAAATTTCATCGGATTTTTGAGACTTATATTCACTTCAAATTTCATTAGATTATCTTAAGATGTATATCCTTCAATTTCATAAGATTTTTTGAGGCTTATATTCACTTAATTTCATGTTATTTTTGAAGACTATTCACTTCAAATTTCATTAGATTATCTTAAGATGTATGTTCACTTCAATTTTCATAAGATTTTTTGAAGACTTATATTCACTTCAAATTTCATGATTTTTTGAAGACTTATATTCACTTCAAATTTCATTAGATTATCTTAAGATGTATGTTCACTTCAATTTCATAAGATTTTTGAACTTATATTCATAAATTTCATTGATTTTTTGAAGACTTATATTCACCCAATTTCATTAGATATCTTAAGATGTATGTTCACTTCAATTTTCATAAGATTTTGAACTTATATTCACTTCAAATTTCATGATTTTGAGGACTTATATTACACTAAATTTCATTAGATTATCTTGAATATGTTCACTTCAATTTTCATAAGATTTTTGAGCTTATATTCACCAATTTTCATGATTTTTGAAGACTTATATTCACTTCAAATTTCATTAGATTATCTTAAGATGTATGTTCACTTCAATTTTCATAAGATTTTTGAGACTTATATTCATTAATTTCATCAGTTTTGAAGACTTATTCACTTCAAATTTCATCAGATTTTAAAGACTTATATTCACTTCCAAAATTCATCACATTTTTTGAAGACTTATATTCACTTCAAATTTCATTAGATTATCTTAAGATGTATGTTCACTTCAATTTTCATAAGATTTTTGAAGACTTATATTTCTTCAAATTTCATGATTTTTTGAAACTTATATTCACTTCAATTTCATTAGATTATCTTAAGATGTATATTCACTTCAATTTTCATAAGATTTTGAAGACTTATATTCACTTCAAAATTTCATTGATTTTGAAGACTTATATTCACTTCAAATTTCATTAGATTATCTTAAGATGTATGTTCACTTCAATTTCATTAAGATTTTTGAAGACTTATTTACTTCAAACTTCATGATTTTTGAGAGACTTAATTCATTTCAAATTTCTCCAGTTTTTGAAGACTTATATTCACTTCAAATTTCATTGATTATCTTAAGATGTATGTTCACTTCAATTTTTCATAAGATTTTGAAGACTTATATTCACTTCAAATTTCATCATTTTTGAAGACTTATATTCACTTCAAATTTCATTAGATTATCTTAAGATGTATATTCACTTCAATTTTCATAAGATTTTTGAAGACTTATATTCACTTCAAATTTCATCGGTTGAAGACTTATATTCACTTCAATTTCATCAGATTATCTTAAGATATATTCTTCAATTTCATTAGATTTTGAAGACTTATATTACTTCAATTTCATCAAATTTTTGAGGCTATCACTTCAAATTTCATTAGATTATCTTAAGATGTATGTTCTTCATTTCATAAGATTTTGAGACTTATATTCAATTTCATCAGATTTTGAACTTATATTCACTTCATTTCATGGTTGAACTTATATTCTTCAAATTTCATTCAATTTCTGAAGACTTATATTCAACTTCATTCATCAGTTTTTGAGACTTATATTCCTTCAATTTCATTGATTTTGGGACTTATATTCTTCAAATTTCATTAGATTATCTTAAGATGTATTCACTTCATTTCATAAGATTTTTGAAGACTTATATTCACTTCAAATTTCTTCGATTTTTGAAGACTATATTCACTTCAAATTTCATTAGATTATCTTAAGATGTATGTTCACTTCAATTTCATAAGATTTTTGAAGACTTATATTCACTTGAATTTCATCATTTTGAGACTTATATTCATTTAAATTTCATGATTTTTGAGACTTATATTCCTTCAAATTTCTTGATTATCTTAAGATGTATGTTCACTTCATTTCATAAGATTTTTGAGACTTATATTCACTTCAAATTTCATGATTTTTGAAGACTTATTCACTAAATTTCATTAGATTATCTTAAGATGTATATTCCTTCAATTTCATAAGATTTTTGAAGACTTATATTCACTTCAAATTTCATGAGATTTTTGAAGACTTATATTCACTTCAAATTTCATTAGATTATCTTAAGATGTATATTATTCATTTAGATTTTGAAGACTTATATTCTTCAATTTCATCAGTTTTGAAGACTTATATTCATTAAAAATTTCATTAGATTATCTTAAGATGTATATTCACTTCAATTTTCATAAGATTTTTGAGACTTATATTCACCCAAATTTCATGATTTTGAAGACTTATATTCACTAAATTTCATTAGATTTTTGAATTATATTCACTTCAATTTTCATAAGATTTTTGAAGCTTATATTCACTTCAAATTTCATCAGATTTTTGAAGACTTATATTCACTTCAATTTCATTAGATTATCTTAAGATTATATTCACTTCAATTTCATAAGATTTTGAAGACTTATATTCACTTCAAATTTCATCAGTTTTTGAGACTTATATTCACTAAATTTCATTAGATTATCTTAAGATGTATATTCACTTCAATTTCATATTTTTGAAGACTTATATTCACTTCAAATTTCATTCAGTTTTTGAAGACTTATATTCACTTCAAATTTCATTAGATTATCTTAAGATGTATTTCACTTCAATTTTCATAAGTTTTGAAGACTTATATTCACTTCAAATTTCATGATTTTTGAAGACTTATATTCACTTCAAATTTCATTAGATTTTTAAGATGTTATATTCACTAATTTTCTGATTTTTGAAGACTTATATTCACTTCAAATTCCTCCCAGTTTTGAAGACATATTCACTTCAATTTCATTAGTTATCTTAAGATGTATATTCACTTCAATTTCATAAGATTTTTGAAGACTTATATTCACTTCAATTTCACCGGATTTTTGAAGACTTATATTCACTTCAAATTTCATTAGATTATCTTAAGATATATTCTTCAATTTCATAGATTTTGAAGACTTATATTCACTTCAAATTCATCAGATTTTTGAGACTTATTCACTTCAATTTCATTAGATTTTTGAAGACTTATATTCACTTCAAATTCATCAGATTTTTAGAACTTATTCACTTCAATTTCAATTTTTAGACTATATTTCTTCAATTTTCATAGATTTTTTGAAGACTTATTCACTTCAATTTCATCAGTTTTTGAAGATATATTCACCAATTTCATTAGATTATCTTAAGATGTATGTTCACTTCATTTCAGATTTTTGAAGACATATTCACTTCAAATTTCATTGATTTTTGAAGACTTATATTCACTTCATTTCATTAGTTATCTTAAGATGTATGTTCATTCAATTTTCATAAGATTTTGAGACTTATACTTCAAAACTTCATATTTTTTGAAGACTTATATTCACTTCAAATTTCATCCAGTTTTTGAAGACTTATATTCACTTCAAATTCATTAGTTATCTTAAGATGTATGTTACCAATTTTCATAAATTTTTGAAGACTTATATTCACTAAATTCATGATTTTTGAAGACTTATATTCACTTCAAATTTCATTAGATTATCTTAAGATGTATGTTCACTCAATTTCATAAGATTTTTGAGACTTATATTCACTTCATTTCATCGATTTTTGAGACTTATATTCTTCAAATTTCATTGATTATCTTAAGATGTATATTCACTTCAATTTTCATAAGATTTTTGAGAAGACTATATTCACTTCAAATTTCATCAGTTTTGAACTATATTCACTTCAAATTTCATTATTATCTTAAGATGTATATTCACTTCAATTTCATAAGTTTTTGAAGACTTATATTCACTAAATTTCATGATTTTTGAGAGGTATATTCACTTCATTTCATTAGATTTTCTTAAGACTTATATTCACTTCAATTTCATAAGATTTTTGAGACTTATATTCACTTCAAATTCTTCAGATTTTTGAAGACTTATATTCACTTCAAATTTCATTAGATTTTTGAAGACTTATATTCACTTCAAATTTCATTAGATTTCTTAAGATTATATTCACTTCAATTTTCATAAGATTTTTGAAGACTTATATTCACTTCAAATTTCATCAGTTTTTGAAGACTTATATTCACTTCAATTTCATTAGATTATCTTAAGATGTATGTTTTTAATTTTCTAAGATTTTTGAAGACTTATATTCACTTCAAATTTCATGATTTTTGAGACTTATATTCACTTTCAAATTTTGCTCAGTTTTTGAAGACTTATATTCACTTCAAATTTCATCGATTATCTTAAGATGTATGTTCACTTCAATTTTCATAAGATTTTTGAAGACTTATATTCACTTCAAATTTCATGGATTTTTGAGACTTATATTCACTTCAAATTTCATTAGATTATCTTAAGATGTATGTTCTTCAATTTTCATAAGATTTTTGAAGACTTATATTCACTTCAATTTCATCAGATTTTGAAGACTTATATTCACTAAATTTCATTAGATTATCTTAAGATGTATATTCACTTCAATTTTCATAAGATTTTTGAAGACTTATATTCACTTCAAATTTCATCGATTTTTGAAGACTTATATTCACTTAAATTTCATTAGATTATCTTAAGATGTATTTCACTTCAATTTCATAAGATTTTTTGAAGACTTATATTCACTTCAAATTTCATCAGTTTTTTTTGAGACTTATATTCACTTCAATTTCATTAGATTATCTTAAGATGTATATTCACTTCAATTTTCATAAGATTTTTGAGACTTATATTCCTTCAAATTTCATAGATTTTTGAAGACTTATATTCACTTCAAATTTCATTAGATTATCTTAAGATGTATTATCCTTCAATTTCATAAGATTTTTGAAGACTTATATTCACTTCAATTTCATGATTTTGAAGACTTATATTCACTTCAAATTTCATTAGATTATCTTAAGATGTATTCACTTCAATTTTCATAGATTTTTGAAGAAGACTTATATTCACTTCAATTTCATCAGTTTTTGAGACTTATATTCACTTCAAATTTCATTAGATTATCTTAAGATGTATATTCCTTCAATTTCATAATTTTGAGACTTATATTCACTTCAAATTTCAATGATTTTTGAAGACTATATTCCTTCAAATTTCATTAGATTATCTTAAGATGTATGTTCACTTCAATTTCATAAGATTTTGAAGACTTATATTCACTTCAAATTTCATGATTTTTGAAGACTTATATTCACTTCAAATTTCATTAGATTATCTTAAGATGTATGTTCACTTCAATTTTCATAAGATTTTTGAAGACTTATATTCACTTCAATTTTCATCAGTTTTTGAAGACTTATATTCACTTCAATTTCATTAGATTATCTTAAGATGTATTCTTCAATTTTCATAGATTTTTGAGACTTATATTCACTTCAAATTTCATGATTTTTTGAAGACTTATATTCACTTCAATTTCATTAGATTTTGAAGACTTATATTCACTTCAAATTTCCTTCAGATTTTTGAAGACTTATATTCACTAAATTTCATTAGATTATCTTAAGATGTATGTTCACTTCAATTTTCATAAGATTTTTTGAAGATATTCACTTCAAATTTCATGATTTTTGAAGACTTATATTCACTTCAAATTTCATTAGATTATCTTAAGATGTATGTTCACTTCATTTTCATAAGATTTTTGAAGACTTATTTCACTTCAATTTCATTTGATTTTTTAGTTATATTCACTTCATTTCATTAGATTATCTTAAGATGTATGTTCACTTCAATTTTCATAAGATTTTTGAGACTTATATTCACTTCAAATTTCATCAGATTTTTGAAGACTTATATTCACTTCAAATTTCATCAGTTTTTTGAAGACTTATTTCACTTCAAATTTCATGATTATCTTAAGATGTATATTCACTTCAATTTTCATAAGATTTTGAAGACTTATATTCACTTCAAATTTCATGATTTTGAAGACTTATATTCACTTCAAATTTCATTAGATTATCTTAAGATGTATGTTCACTAATTTTCATAAGATTTTTGAAGACATATTCACTTCAAATTTCATGATTTTTGAAGACTTATATTCACTTCAAATTTCATTAGATTATCTTAAGATGTATGTTCACTTCAATTTTCATAAGATTTTTTGAAGACTTATATTCCTTCAAATTTCATCAGTTTTTGAAGACTTATATTCTTCAAATTTCATTAGATTATCTTAAGATGTATGTTCACTTCAATTTTCATAAGATTTTTGAGACTTATATTCACTTCAAATTTCATGATTTTTGAAGACTTATATTCACTTCATTTCATTAGATTATCTTAGATGTACTTCAATTTTCATAAGATTTTTGAGACTTATATTCACTTCAATTTCATTGATTTTTGAAGACTTATATTCTTCATTTCATTAGATTTTTGAAGACTTATATTCACTTCAAATTTCATCAGATTTTTGAAGACTTATATTCACTTAAAATTTCATTGAATTATCTTAAGATGTATGTTCACTTCAATTTTCATAAGATTTTTGAAGACTTATTACTTCATTTCATCAGTTTTTGAAGACTTATATCACTTCAAATTTCATTAGTTATCTTAAGATGTATTTCACTTCAATTTTCATAGATTTTTGAACTTATATTCACTTCAATTTCATAGATTTTGAAGACTTATATTCACTTCAAATTTCATTAGATTATCTTGGATGTATTTGCTTCAATTTTCATAAGATTTTTGAAGCTTATATTCAAACTTCATCATATTTTGAACTTATATTCACTTCAAATTTCATGATTTTGAAGACTTATATTCACTTCAAATTTCATTAGTTATCTTAAGATGTATATTCACTTCAATTTTCATAAGATTTTTGAAGACTTATATTCACTTCAAATTTCATCAGATTTTGAAGACTTATATTCTTCAAATTTCATTAGATTATCTTAAGATGTATGTTCACTTCAATTTTCATAAGATTTTTGAAGACTTATATTCACTTAAATTCCTTGATTTTAGACTTATATTCATTCAAATTTCATTAGATTATCTTAAGATGTATTCATTCAATTTTCATAAGATTTTTGAAGACTTATATTCACTTCAAATTTCATCAATGATTTTGAGACTTATATTCACTTAATTTCATTAGATTTTCTTAAGATGTATGTTCACTTCAATTTTCATAAGATTTTTGAGACTTATATTCACTTCAAATTTCATCAGATTTTTGAAGACTTATTACTTCAAATTTCATTAGATTACGAGACTTATATTCACTTCAAATTCATAATTTTTTTGAAGCTTATATTCATAATTTCATTGATTTTTGAGACTTATATTCCTAATTTCATTAGATTATCTTAAGATGTATGTTACTTAATTTTCATAAGATTTTGAGGACTATATTCCTTCAAATTTCATCGATTTTTGAAGACTTATATTCACTTCAAATTTCATAGATTATCTTGGATGTATGTTCACTTCAATTTTCATAAGATTTTTGAAGACTTATATTCACTTCAAATTCATATTTTTGAAGACTTATATTCACTTCAAATTTCATGATTTTGAAGACTTTATATACTTCAAATTTCATGGATTTTTAAAATATATTCACTTCAATTTCATAAGATTTTGAAGACTTATATTCACTTCAAATTTCATCAGTTTTTGAAGACTTATATTCACTTCATTTTCATTAGATTATCTTAAGATGTATGTTCACTTCATTTTCATAAGATTTTTGAAGACTTATATTCACTTCAAATTTCATCAGTTTTTTGAGACTTATATTCACTAAATTCATTAGATTATCTTAAGATGTATGTTTCATAAGATTTTTGAAGACATATTTTCAAATTTCATTGATTTTGAAGACTTATATTCATTCATTTCATTAGATTATCTTAAGATGTATGTTCACTTCAATTTTCATAAGATTTTTTGAGACTTATATTCACTTCAAATTTCATCAGATTTTGAGACTTATATTCACTTCAAATTTCATTAGATTATCTTAAGATGTATGTTCCTTCAATTTTCATAAGATTTTGAAGACTTATATTCACCAATTTCATGAGATTTTGAAGACTTATATTCTTCAATTTCATTAGATTATCTTAAGATATTATCCTTCAATTTTCATAAGATTTTTGAAGACTTATATTCACTTCAAATTTCATCATTTTTGAAGACTTATATTCACTTCAAATTTCATTAGATTATCTTAAGATATGTTCACTTCAATTTTCATAAGATTTTTGAAGACTTATATTCACCAAATTTCATGATTTTGAAGACTTATATTCACTTCAAATTTCATTAGATTATCTTAAGATGTATATTCACTTCAATTTTCATAGATTTTTGAAGACTTATATCACTTCAAATTTCATTGATTTTTGAAGACTTATATTCTTCAAATTTCATTAGATTATCTTAAGATGTATATTCACTTCAATTTCATAAGATTTTTGAAGACTTATATTCACTTCAAATTTCATCAGTTTTGAAGACTTATATATTCTTCAATTTCATTAGATTATCTTAAGATGTATATTCACTTCAATTTTCATAAGATTTTTTGAAGACTTATATTCTTTCATCAATTTTTGAGACTTACATTAATTTCATTAGATTGTCTTTGGATGTATATTCACTTCAATTTCATAGATTTTTGAACTTATATTATTCACTTCAAATTTCATAAGTTTTTTGAAGACTTATATTCACTAAATTTCATTAGATTTTGAAGACTTATATTCACTTCAAATTTCATCAGATTTTGAAGACTTATATTCACTTCAAATTTCATTAGATTATCTTAAGATGTATATTCACTTCAATTTTCAAAGATTTTGAAGACTTATATTCACTTAATTTCATCAGTTTTGAAGACTTATATTCACTTCAAATTTCATTAGATTATCTTAAGATGTATGTTCTTCATTTTCATAAGATTTTTGAAGACTTATATTCACTTCATTTCATTGATTTTTGAGACTTATACTTCAATTTTCATTAGATTATCTTAAGATGTATGTTCACTTCATTTCATAAGATTTTTGAAGACTTATATTCACTTCAAACTTCATCATATTTTGAAGACTTATATTCACTTCAATTTATCGTTAGAAGACTTATATTCACTAATTTCATTGATTATCTTAAGATGTATTCACTTCAATTTCATAAGTTTTTGAAGACTTATATTCACTTCAATTCATCGGTTTTGAAGACTTATATTCACCAATTCATTAGATTATCTTAAGATGTATATTCACTTCAATTTTCATAAATTTTGAAGACTTATATTCACTTCAAATTCATGATTTTTGAGACTTATATTCACTTAAATTCATTAGATTATCTTAGATGTATGTTCACTTCAATTTTCATAAATTTTTTGAAGACTTATATTCACTTCAATTTCATCAGATTTTGAGACTTATATTCACTTCAATTTCATTAAATTATCTTAAGATGTATGTTCATAATTTCATAGATTTTTGAAGACTTATGTTCACTTCAAATTTCATGATTTTTGAACTTATATTCACTTCAAATTTCATTAGATTTTTAAGACTTATATTCACTTCAAATTTCATTAGATTTTGAACTTATATTCACTTCAAATTTCATTAGTTTTTGAAGACTTATATTCACTTCAATTTCATTAGATTTTTGAAGACTTATATTCACTTCAAATTTCATCAGTTTTTGAAGACTTATATTCACTTCAATTTCATTAGATTTCTTAAGATTATATTCACTTCAATTTCATGATTTTTGAAGACTTATATTCACTTCAAATTTCATCAGATTTTGAAGACTTATATTCACTTCAAATTTCATTAGATTATCTTAAGATGTATGTTCACTTCAATTTTCATAAGATTTTTGAAGACTTATATTCACTTCAAATTTCATTGTTTTTGAAGACTTATATTCACTTCAAATTTCATTGATTTTTAGAAGTATATTCACTTCAAATTTCATAGATTTTTGAAGACTTATATTCACTTCAAATTTCATTAGATTTTTGAAGACTTATATTCACTTCAAATTTCATTAGATTTTTGAAGACTTATATTCACTTCAAATTTCATTGATTTTTGAAGACTTATATTCACTTCAAATTTCATTAGATTATCTTAAGATGTATGTTCACTTCAATTTCATAAGATTTTTGAAGACTTATATTCACTTCAAATTTCATTAGATTTTTGAGACTATATTCACTTCAAATTTCATTAGATTATCTTAAGATGTATGTTCACTTCAATTTCATAAGATTTTTGAAGACTTATATTCACTTCAAATTTCATCAGATTTTTGAAGACTTATATTCACTTCAAATTTCATTAGATTATCTTAAGATGTATGTTCACTTCAATTTTCATAAGATTTTTGAAGACTTATATTCACTTCAAATTTCATCAGTTTTTGAAGACTTATATTCACTTCAATTTCATTAGATTTTTAAGACTTATATTCACTTCAAATTTCATAGATTTTTGAAGACTTATATTCCTTCAAATTTCATTAGATTATCTTAGATGTATGTTCTTCAATTTTCAGATTTTTGAAGACTTATATTCACTTCAATTTCATCAGATTTTGAAGACTTATATTCACTTCAAATTTCATTAGATTATCTTAAGATGTATATTCACTTCAATTTCATAAGATTTTTGAAGACTTATATTCACTTAAATTTCATTTTTTAAGACTTATATTCACTTCAATTTTCATAAGATTTTTGAAGACTTATATTCACTTCAAATTTCATGATTTTTGAAGACTTATATTCACTTCAAATTTCATTAGATTATCTTAAGATGTATATTCACTTCAATTTTCATAGATTTTTGAAGACTTATATTCACTTCAAATTTCATGATTTTTTGAAGACTTATATTCACTTCAAATTTCATTAGATTATCTTAAGATGTATGTTCACTTCAATTTTCATAAGATTTTTGAAGACTTATATTCACTTCAAATTTCATCGATTTTTGAAGACTTATATTCACTTCAAATTTCATTAGATTATTTAAGATGTATTCACTTCAATTTTCATAGATTTTTTGAAGACTTATATTCACTTCAATTTCATCAGATTTTTGAAGACTTATATTCACTTCAAATTTCATAGATTTTTGAAGACTTATATTCACTTCAAATTTCATTAGATTATCTTAAGATGTATGTTCACTTCAATTTTCATAAGATTTTTGAAGACTTATATTCACTTCAAATTTCATCAGATTTTTGAAGACTTATATTCACTTCAAATTTCATTAGATTATCTTAAGATGTATGTTCACTTCAATTTTCATAAGATTTTTGAAGACTTATATTCACTTCAAATTTCATCAGATTTTTGAAGACTTATATTCACTTCAAATTTCATTAGATTTTTAAGATGTATATTCACTTCAAATTTCATAGATTTTTTGAAGACTTATATTCACTTCAAATTTCATCAGTTTTGAAGACTTATATTCACTTCAAATTTCATTAGATTATCTTAAGATGTATGTTCACTTCAATTTCATAAGATTTTTTGAGACTTATATTCACTTCAAATTTCATCAGTTTTGAAGACTTATATTCACTTCAAATTTCATTAGATTATCTTAAGATGTATGTTCACTTCAATTTTCATAAGATTTTTGAAGACTTATATTCACTTCAAATTTCATGATTTTTGAAGACTTATATTCACTTCAAATTTCATTAGATTTTGAAGACTTATATTCACTTCAAATTTCATCAGATTTGAAGACTTATATTCACTTCAAATTTCATTAGATTATCTTAAGATGTATATTCACTTCAATTTCATAAGATTTTTGAAGACTTATATTCACTTCAAATTTCATGATTTTTGAAGACTTATATTCACTTCAAATTTCATTAGATTATCTTAAGATTATATTCACTTCAATTTCATAAGATTTTTGAAGACTTATATTCACTTCAAATTTCATTGATTTTGAAGACTTATATTCACTTCAAATTTCATTAGATTATCTTAAGACTTATATTCACTTCAAATTTCATAGATTTTTGAAGACTTATATTCACTTCAAATTTCATTAGATTTTTTGAAGACTTATATTCACCTCAAATTTCATTAGATTTTTTGAAGACTTATATTCACTTCAAATTTGATTTTTTGAAGACTTATATTCACTTCAAATTTCATTAGATTTTTGAAGACTTATATTCACTTCAAATTTCATAAGATTTTTGAAGACTTATATTCACTAATTCATAGATTTTTGAAGATTATATTCACTTCAATTTCATTGATTTTTAAGATTATATTCACTTCAAATTTCATAAGATTTTTTGAAGACTTATATTCACATCAAATTTCATCAAAATTTTTGAAGACTTATATTCACTTCAAATTTCATTAGATTATCTTAAGATGTATGTTCACTTCAATTTTCATAAGATTTTTTGAAGACTTATATTCACTTCAAATTTCATTAGATTTTTTGAAGACTTATATTCACTTCAAATTTCATTAGATTCTTAAGATGTATGTTCACTTCAATTTTCATGATTTTTTGAAGACTTATATTCACTTCAAATTTCATTAGATTATTTAAGATGTATATTCAATTTTCATAAGATTTTTGAAGACTTATATTCACTTCAATTTCATGATTTTTGAAGACTTACACAAATTTCATTAGATTATCTTAAGATGTATATTCACTTCAATTTTCATAAGATTTTTGAAGACTTATATTCACTTCAAATTTCATTAGATTTTCTGAAGACTTATAATCACTTCAAATTTCATCAGATTATCTTAGGATGTATGTTCACTTCAATTTTCATAAGATTTTTTGAAGACTTATATTCACTTCCAATTTCATCAGATTATCTTAAGATGTATGTTCACTTCAATTTTCATAAGATTTTTTGAAGACTTATATTCACTTCAAATTTCATCAGATTTTTGAAGACTTATATTCACTTCAAATTTCATTAGATTATCTTAAGATGTATGTTCACTTCAATTTTCATAAGATTTTTGAAGACTTATATTCACTTCAAATTTCATCGATTTTTGAAGACTTATATTCACTAAATTTCATTAGATTATCTTAAGATGTATATTCACTTCAATTTTCATAAGATTTTTTGAAGACTTATATTCACTTCAAATTTCATTATTTTTTGAAGACTTATATTCACTTCAAATTTCATGATTTTTAAGACTTATATTCACTTCAAATTTCAAGATTATCTTAAGATGTATGTTCACTTCAATTTTCATAAGATTTTTGAAGACTTATATTCACTTCAAATTTCATCATTTTTGAAGACTTATATTCACTTCAAATTTCATTAGATTATCTTAAGATGTATGTTCACTTCAATTTCATAAGATTTTTGAAGACTTATATTCACTTCAAATTTCATCAGATTTTTGAAGACTTATATTCACTTCAAATTTCATTAGATTATCTTAAGATGTATGTTCACTTCAATTTTCATAGATTTTTTAAGACTTATATTCACTTCAAATTTCATCGATTTTTTGAAGACTTATATTCACTTCGAATTTCATTAGATTATCTTAAGATGTATGTTCACTTCAATTTTCATAAGATTTTTGAAGACTTATATTCACTTCAATTTCATCAGATTTTTGAAGACTTATATTCACTTCAAATTTCATTAGATTATCTTAAGATGTATTCACTTCAATTTTCATAAGATTTTTGAAGACTTATATTCACTTCAAATTTCATCGATTTTTGAGACTTATATTCACTTCAAATTTCATTAGATTTCTTAGACTATATTCACTTCAAATTTCATCAGATTTTTTGAAGACTTATATTCACTTCAAATTTCATTGGATTATCTTAAGATGTATGTTCACTTCAATTTTCATAAGATTTTTTGAAGACTTATATTCACTTCAAATTTCATCAGATTTTTGAAGACTTATATTCACTTCAAATTTCATTAGATTATCTTAAGATGTATGTTCACTTCAATTTTCATAAGATTTTTTGAAGACTTATATTCACTTCAAATTTCATCAAATTTTTTGAAGACTTATATTCACTTCAAATTTCATTAGATTATCTTAAGATGTATGTTCACTTCAATTTTCATAAGATTTTTTGAAGACTTATATTCACTTCAAATTTCATCAGATTTTTGAAGACTTATATTCACTTCAAATTTCATTAGATTTTTGAAGACTATATTCACTTCAAATTCATGATTTTTGAAGACTTATATTCACTTCAAATTTCATTAGATTATCTTAAGATGTATATTCACTTCAATTTTCATAAGATTTTTGAAGACTTATATTCACTTCAAATTTCATGATTTTGAAGACATATTCACTTCAAATTTCATTAGATTATCTTAAGATATGTTCACTTCAATTTTCATAGATTTTTGAAGACTTATATTCACTTCAAATTTCATCAGATTTTGAAGACTATATTCACTTCAATTTCATTAGATTATCTTAAGATGTATGTTCACTTCAATTTTCATAAGATTTTTGAAGACTTATATTCACTTCAAATTTCATAGATTTTTGAAGACTTATATTCACTTCAAATTTCATTAGATTTTTAAGATTATATTCACTTCAAATTTCATGATTTTGAAGACTTATATTCACTTCAAATTTCATTAGATTTTTGGATGTATATTCACTTCAAATTTCATAAGATTTTGAAGACTTATATTCACTTCAAATTTCATAGATTTTTGAAGACTTATATTCACTTCAAATTTCATTAGATTATCTTAAGATGTATATTCACTTCAATTTTCATAAGATTTTTGAAGACTTATATTCACTTCAAATTTCATCAGATTTTTTGAAGACTTATATTCACTTCAAATTTTAGATTTTTGAAGACTTATACACTTCAATTTTCATAGATTATCTTAAGATGTATATTCACTTCAATTTTCATAAGATTTTTGAAGACTTATATTCACTTCAAATTTCATTGATTTTTGAAGACTTATATTCACTTCAAATTTCATTAGATATCTTAAGATGTATATTCACTTCAATTTCATAAGATTTTTGAAGACTTATATTCACTTCAAATTTCATTGATTTTTGAAGACTTATATTCACTTCAAATTTCATTAGATTATCTTAAGATGTATGTTCACTTCAATTTTCATAAGATTTTTGAAGACTTATATTCACTTCAAATTTCATATTTTGAAGACTTATATTCACTTCAAATTTCATTAGATTATCTTAAGATGTATATTCACTTCAATTTCATAAGATTTTTGAAGACTTATATTCACTTCAATTTCATCGATTTTTGAAGACTTATATTCACTTCAAATTTCATTAGATTATCTTAAGATGTATGTTCACTTCAATTTTCATAAGATTTTTGAAGACTTATATTCACTTCAAATTTCATAAGATTTTTGAAGACTTATATTCACTTCAAATTTCATTAGATTATCTTAAGATGTATGTTCACTTCAATTTTCATAAGATTTTTGAAGACTTATATTCACTTCAAATTTCATCAGATTTTTGAAGACTTATATTCACTTCAAATTTCATTAGATTATCTTAAGATGTATGTTCACTTCAATTTTCATAAGATTTTTTGAAGACTTATATTCACTTCAAATTTCATCAGATTTTTGAAGACTTATATTCACTTCAAATTTCATTAGATTTTAGACTTATATTCACTTCAAATTTCATGATTTTTGAGACATATTCACAATTTTCATTAGATTTTTGAAGACTTATATTCACTTCAAATTTCATTAGATTTTCTGAAGACTTATATTCACTTCAAATTTCATCAAATTATCTTAGGATGTATGTTCACTTCAAACTTCATTAGATTTTTAGAAGACTTATATTCACTTCAAATTTCATCAGATTTTTGAAGACTTATATTCACTTCAAATTTCATTAGATTATCTTAAGATGTATGTTCACTTCAATTTTCATATGATTTTTTGAAGACTTATATTCACTTCAAATTTCATCGATTTTTGAAGACCTATATTCACTTCAAATTTCATTAGATTATCTTAAGATGTATGTTCACTTCAATTTTCATAAGATTTTTTGAAGACTTATATTCACTTCAAATTTCATCAGATTTTTGAAGACTTATATTCACTTCAAATTTCATTAGATTATCTTAAGATGTATGTTCACTTCAATTTTCATAAGATTTTTGAAGACTTATATTCACTTCAAATTTCATGATTTTTGAAGACTTATATTCACTTCAAATTTCATTAGATTTATCTTAAGATGTATGTTCACTTCAATTTCATAAGATTTTTGAAGACTTATATTCACTTCAAATTTCATTAGTTATTTGAGATTATATTCACTTCAATTTCATTAGATTTTTGATGACTTATATTCACTTCAAATTTCATTAGATTTTTTGAAGACTTATATTCACTTAAAATTTCATTAGATTATCTTAAGATGTATGTTCACTTCAATTATCATAAGATTTTTTGAAGACTTATATTCACTTCAAATTTCATCAGATTTTTTGAAGACTTATATTCACTTCAAATTTCATTAGATTATCTTAAGATGTATGTTCACTTCAATTTTCATAAGATTTTTGAAGACTTATATTCACTTCAAATTTCATTGATTTTTGAAGACTTATATTCACTTCAAATTTCATTAGATTTTTGAAGACTTATATTCACTTCAAATTTCATGTTTTTTGAGACATATTCACCAAATTTCATTAGATTATTTTAAGATGTATATTCACTTCAATTTCATAGATTTTTGAAGACTTATATTCACTTCAAATTTCATGATTTTTGAAGACTTATATTCACTTCAAATTTCATTAGATTATCTTAAGATGTATTTCACTTCAATTTTCATAAGATTTTTGAAGACTTATATTCACTTCAAATTTCATCGATTTTTGAAGACTTATATTCACTTCAAATTTCATTAGATTATCTTAAGATGTATGTTCACTTCATTTTCATAAGATTTTTGAAGACTTATATTCACTTCAAATTTCATCAGATTTTTGAAGACTTATATTCACTTCAAATTTCATGATTTTTGAAGACTTATATTCACTTCAAATTTCATTAGATTATCTTAAGATGTATATTCACTTCAATTTTCATAAGATTTTTGAAGACTTATATTCACTTCAAATTTCATCAGATTTTTGAAGACTTATATTCACTTCAAATTTCATTAGATTATCTTAAGATGTATATTCACTTCAATTTTCATAAGATTTTTTGAAGACTTATATTCACTTCAAATTTCATTAGATTTTGAAGACTTATATTCACTTCAATTTCATAGATTTTTGAAGACTTATATTCACTTCAAATTTCATCAGTTTTTTGAAGACTTATATTCACTTCAAATTTCATTAGATTATCTTAAGATGTATGTTCACTTCAATTTTCATAAGATTTTTGAAGACTTATATTCACTTCAAATTTCATTGATTTTTGAAGACTTATATTCACTTCAAATTTCATTAGATTATCTTAAGATGTATATTCACTTCAATTTCATAGATTTTTGAAGACTTATATTCACTTCAATTTCATCGATTTTTGAAGACTTATATTCACTTCAAATTTCATGATTTTTGAGACTTATATTCACTTCAAATTTCATTAGATTATCTTAAGATGTATGTTCACTTCAATTTCATAAGATTTTTTGAAGACTTATATTCACTTCAAATTTCATCAGATTTTTGAAGACTTATATTCACTTCAAATTTCATTAGATTATCTTAAGATGTATGTTCACTTCAATTTTCATAAGATTTTTGAAGACTTATATTCACTTCAAATTTCATCAGATTTTTGAAGACTTATATTCACTTCAATTTCATTAGATTATCTTAAGATGTATGTTCACTTCAATTTTCATAAGATTTTTGAAGACTTATATTCACTTCAACTTCTTTTGAAGATATTCACTTCAAATTTCTTTTTGAAGACTTATATTACTTCAAATTTCATTAGATTATCTTAAGATGTATAGATTTCATAAGATTTTTGACTTATATTCACTTCAAATTTCATAGATTTTTGAAGACTTATATTCACTTCAATTTCATTAGATTATCTTAAGATGTATATTCACTTCAATTTTCATAAGATTTTTGAAGACTTATATTCACTTCAATTTCATGATTTTTGAAGACTTATATTCACTTCAAATTTCATTAGATTTTTAAGACTTATATTCACTTCAAATTTCATCAGATTTTTGAAGACTTATATTCACTTCAAATTTCATTAGATTATCTTAAGATGTATATTCACTTCAATTTTCATAAGATTTTTGAAGACTTATATTCACTTCAAATTTCATCGATTTTTGAAGACTTATATTCACTTCAAATTTCATTAGATTATCTTAAGATGTATGTTCACTTCAATTTCATAAGATTTTTGAAGACTTATATTCACTTCAAATTTCATCGATTTTGAAGACTTATATTCACTTCAAATTTCATTAGATTATCTTAAGATATGTTCACTTCAATTTCATAAGATTTTTGAAGACTTATATTCACTTCAAATTTCATCAGATTTTTGAAGACTTATATTCACTTCAAATTTCATTAGATTATCTTAAGACTTATATTCACTTCAAATTTCATTAGATTATCTTAAGATGTATATTCACTTCAATTTTCATAAGATTTTTGAAGACTTATATTCACTTCAAATTTCATCAGTTTTTGAAGACTTATATTCACTTCAAATTTCATTAGATTATCTTAAGATGTATTCACTTCAATTTTCATAAGATTTTTGAAGACTTATATTCACTTCAATTTCATGATTTTTGAAGACTTATATTCACTTCAAATTTCATTAGATTTTTGAAGACTTATATTCACTTCAAATTTCATGATTTTTGAAGACTTATATTCACTTCAAATTTCATTAGATTATCTTAAGATGTATGTTCACTTCAATTTTCATAAGATTTTTGAAGACTTATATTCACTTCAAATTTCATGATTTTTGAGACTTATATTCACTTCAAATTTCATTAGATTATCTTAAGATGTATGTTCACTTCAATTTTCATAAGATTTTTGAAGACTTATATTCACTTCAAATTTCATCGTTTTTGAAGACTTATATTCACTTCAAATTTCATTAGATTATCTTAAGATGTATGTTCACTTCAATTTTCATAAGATTTTTGAAGACTTATATTCACTTCAAATTTCATCATATTTTTGAAGACTTATATTCACTTCAAATTTCATGATTTTTAAGACTTATATTCACTTCAAATTTCATTAGATTATCTTAAGATGTATATTCACTTCAATTTTCATAATTTTTGAAGACTTATATTCACTTCAAATTTCATAGATTTTTGAAGACTTATATTCACTTCAAATTTCATTAGATTATCTTAAGATGTATATTCACTTCAATTTCATAAGATTTTTGAAGACTTATATTCACTTCAAATTTCATAGATTTTGAAGACTATATTCACTTCAAATTTCATTAGATTTTGAAGACTTATATTCACTTCAAATTTCATCAGATTTTTTAAGACTTATATTAACTTCAAATTTCATCAGATTATCTTAATATTTATATTCACTACAATTTTCACCAGATTTTCTGAAGACTTATATTCACTTCAATTTCACTTGATTTTTTGAAAACTTATATTCACTTCAAATTTCATTAGATTATCTTAAGATGTATTCACTTCAATTTCATAAGATTTTTGAAGACTTATATTCACTTCAAATTTCATCATTTTTTGAAGACATATTCACTTCAAATTTCATTAGATTATCTTAAGATGTATATTCACTTCAATTTTCATAAGATTTTGAAGACTTATATTCACTTCAATTTCATCATTTTTGAAGACTTATATTCACTTCATTTCATCATTTTTGAAGACTTATATTCACTTCAGATTATCTTAAGATTTATGTTCACTTTAAATTTCACTAGATTTTTTGAATACTTTTATTCACTTCAAATTTCATCAAATTATTGAAGACTTATATTCACTTCAAATTTCATAAGATTATCTTAAGATGTATGTTCACTTCAATTTTCATAAGATTTTTGAAGACTTATATTCACTTCAAATTTCATGATTTTTGAAGACTTATATTCACTTCAAATTTCATTAGATTTTAGAAGACTTATATTCACTTCAAATTTCATGATTTTTGAAGACTTATATTCACTTCAAATTTCATTAGATTTTTAAGATGTATATTCACTTCAATTTCATAGATTTTTGAAGACTTATATTCACTTCAAATTTCATAGATTTTGAAGACTTATATTCACTTCAATTTCATTAGATTATCTTAAGATATGTTCACTTCAATTTCATAAGATTTTGAAGACTTATATTCACTTCAAATTTCATCGATTTTTGAAGACTATATTCACTTCAAATTTCATTAGATTATCTTAAGATGTATGTTCACTTCAATTTTCATAGATTTTTGAAGACTTATATTCACTTCAATTTCATCAGATTTTTTGAAGACTTATATTCACTTCAAATTTCATCAGTTTTTGAAGACTTATATTCACTTCAAATTTCATTGATTATCTTAAGACTGTATATTCACTTCAATTTTCATAAGATTTTTGAAGACTATATTCACTTCAAATTTCATCAGATTTTTGAAGACTTATATTCACTTCAAATTTCATTAGATTATCTTAAGATGTATATTCACTTCAATTTTCATAAGATTTTTGAAGACTTATATTCACTTCAAATTTCATTAGATTTTTGAAGACTTATATTCACTTCAATTTCATTAGATTTTTGAAGACTTATATTCACTTCAAATTTCATGATTTTTGAAGACTTATATTCACTTCAAATTTCATTAGATTATCTTAAGATGTATGTTCACTTCAATTTTCATAAGATTTTTGAAGACTTATATTCACTTCAAATTTCATCAGATTTTTTGAAGACTTATATTCACTTCAAATTTCATTAGATTATCTTAAGATGTATGTTCACTTCAATTTTCATAAGATTTTTGAAGACTTATATTCACTTCAAATTTCATGATTTTTGAAGACTTATATTCACTTCAAATTTCATTAGATTATCTTAAGATGTATGTTCACTTCAATTTTCATAAGATTTTTGAAGACTTATATTCACTTCAAATTTCATCAGATTTTTGAAGACTTATATTCACTTCAAATTTCATTAGATTTTTGAAGATATATTCACTTCAATTTCATAGATTATTTAAGATTATATTCACTTCAATTTCATAAGATTTTTTGAAGACTTATATTCACTTCAAATTTCATCAGTTTTTGAAGACTTATATTCACTTCAAATTTCATTAGATTATCTTAAGATGTATGTTCACTTCAATTTTCATAAGATTTTTGAAGACTTATATTCAAATTTCATCAGTTTTTGAAGACTTATATTCACTTCAAATTTCATTAGATTTTTGAAGACTTATATTCACTTCAAATTTCATCAGTTTTTGAAGACTTATATTCACTTCAAATTTCATTAGATTATCTTAAGATGTATTCACTTCAATTTCATAAGATTTTTGAAGACTTATATTCACTTCAATTTCATGATTTTTAAGACTTATATTCACTTCAAATTTCATTAGATTATCTTAAGATGTATGTCACTTCAATTTTCATAAGATTTTGAAGACTTATATTCACTTCAAATTTCATCAGATTTTTGAAGACTTATATTCACTTCAAATTTCATTAGATTATATTAAGATGTATGTTCACTTCAATTTTCATAAGATTTTTTGAAGACTTATATTCACTTCAATCTTCATCAAATTTTTTGAAGACTTATATTCACTTCAAATTTCATCAGATTTCTGAAGTCTTATATTCACTTCAAATTTCATTAGATTATCTTAAGATGTCTGTTCACTTCAATCTTTATCATATTTTTTGAAGACTTATATTCACTTTAATTTTCATCAGATTTTTGAAGACTTATATTCTTCAAATTCTTGATTATCTTAAGATTATATTCACTTCATTTCATAAGATTTTGAAGACTTATATTCACTTCAATTTCATGATTTTTTGAAGACTTATATTCACTTCAAATTTCATAGATTTTTGAAGACTTATATTCACTTCAAATTTCATCAGATTTTTGAAGACTTATATTCACTTCAAATTTCATTAGATTATCTTAAGATGTATGTTCACTTCAATTTCATAAGATTTTTGAGACTTATATTCACTTCAAATTTCATGATTTTTGAAGACTTATATTCACTTCAATTTCATTAGATTATCTTAAGATGTATGTTCACTTCAATTTCATAAGATTTTTGAAGACTTATATTCACTTCAAATTTCATCGATTTTGAAGACTTATATTCACTTCAAATTTCATTAGATTATCTTAAGATGTATGTTCACTTCATTTTCATAAGATTTTTGAAGACTTATATTCACTTCAAATTTCATCAGATTTTTGGACTTATATTCACTTCATTTCATCAGTTTTCAGACTTATATTCATAAATTTCAGATTATCTTAAGATGTATATTCACTTCAATTTTCATAAGATTTTTGAAGACTTATATTCACTTCAAATTTCATCAGATTTTTGAAGACTTATATTCACTTCAAATTTCATTAGATTATCTTAAGATGTATGTTCACTTCAATTTCATAAGATTTTTGAACTTATATTCACTTCAAATTTCATCAGATTTTTTGAAGACTTATATTCACTTCAAATTTCATTAGATTATTGAAGATTATTTCACTTCAAATTTCATAAGATTATCTTAAGACTTATATTCACTTCAATTTCATAATTTTTGAAGACTTATATTCACTTCAAATTTCATCAGATTTTTGAAGACTTATATTCACTTCAAATTTCATTAGATTATCTTAAGATGTATTCACTTCAATTTTCATAAGATTTTTGAAGACATATTCACTTCAAATTTCATCAGATTTTTGAAGACTTATATTCACTTCAAATTTCATTAGATTTTTGAAGACTTATATTCACTTCAAATTTCATGATTTTTGAAGACTTATATTCACTAAATTTCATTAGATTATCTTAAGATGTATGTTCACTTCAATTTTCATAGATTTTTTGAAGACTTATATTCACTTCAATTTCATCAGATTTTTGAAGACTTATATTCACTTCAAATTTCATTAGATTATCTTAAGATGTATGTTCACTTCAATTTCATAAGATTTTTGAAGACTTATATTCACTTCAAATTTCATCAGATTTTTGAAGACTTATATTCACTTCAAATTTCATTAGATTATCTTAAGATGTATATTCACTTCATTTTCATAGATTTTTGAAGACTATATTCACTTCAAATTTCATAAGATTTTGAAGACTTATATTCACTTCAAATTTCATCAGATTTTTGAAGACTTATATTCACTTCAAATTTCATTAGATTATCTTAAGATGTATGTTCACTTCAATTTTCATAAGATTTTTGAAGACTTATATTCACTTCAAATTTCATTGATTTTTGAAGACTTATATTCACTTCAAATTTCATTAGATTATCTTAAGATGTATGTTCACTTCAATTTTCATAAGATTTTTGAAGACTTATATTCACTTCAAATTTCATCAGATTTTTTGAAGACTTATATTCACTAAATTCATGATTTTAAGACTTATATTCACTAATTTCTTAGATTATCTTAAGATGTATGTTCACTTCAATTTCATAAGATTTTTGAAGACTTATATTCACTTCAAATTTCATTGATTTTTGAAGACTTATATTCACTTCAAATTTCATTAGATTATCTTAAGATGTATGTTCACTTCAATTTTCATAAGATTTTTGAAGACTTATATTCACTTCAAATTTCATCAGATTTTTGAAGACTTATATTCACTTCAATTTCATTAGATTTTTGAGACATATTCACTTCAATTTCAGATTTTACTTATATTCACTTCAAATTTCATTAGATTTTTGAAGACTTATATTCACTTCAATTTCATAAGATTTTTGAAGACTTATATTCACTTCAAATTTCATAGATTTTTGAAGACTTATATTCACTTCAATTTCATTAGATTATCTTAAGATGTATGTTCACTTCAATTTTCATAAGATTTTTGAAGACTTATATTCACTTCAAATTTCATCGATTTTTGAAGACTTATATTCACTTCAAATTTCATTAGATTATCTTAAGATGTATTACTTCAATTTCATAAGATTTTTAAGACTTATACGATTTTTGAAGACTTATATTCACTTCAAATTTCATCAGATTTTTGAAGACTTATTCACTTCAAATTTCATTAGATTATCTTAAGATGTATATTCACTTCAATTTTCATAAGATTTTTGAAGACTTATATTCACTTCAAATTTCATTAGATTTTTGAAGACTTATATTCACTTCAAATTTCATTAGATTTTTAAGACTTATATTCACTTCAAATTTCATAAGATTTTTGAAGACTTATATTCACTTCAAATTTCATTAGATTATCTTAAGATGTATGTTCACTTCAATTTTCATAAGATTTTTGAAGACTTATATTCACTTCAAATTTCATGATTTTTGAAGACTTATATTCACTTCAAATTTCATTAGATTATCTTAAGATGTATGTTCACTTCAATTTTCATAAGATTTTTGAAGACTTATATTCACTTCAAATTTCATCAGTTTTTTGAAGACTTATATTCACTTCAAATTTCATTAGATTATCTTAAGATATGCACTTCAATTTTCATAAGATTTTTGAAGACTTATATTCACTTCAAATTTCATCAGATTTTTGAAGACTTATATTCACTTCAAATTTCATTAGATTATCTTAAGATATGTTCACTTCAATTTTCATAAGATTTTTGAAGACTTATATTCACTTCAAATTTCATCAGATTTTTGAAGACTTATATTCACTTCAAATTTCATTAGTTTTTGAAGATTATATTCACTTCAAATTTCATTAGATTATCTTAAGATGTATTCACTTCAATTTTCATAGATTTTTGAAGACTTATATTCACTTCAATTTCATTAGATTTTTGAAGACTTATATTCAAATTTCATTAGATTATCTTAAGATGTATATTCACTTCAATTTTCATAGATTTTTGAAGACTTATATTCACTTCAAATTTCATAGATTTTGAAGATATTCACTTCAATTTCATTAGATTTTTAAGACTTATATTCACTTCAAATTTCATAAGATTTTTGAAGACTTATATTCACTTCAAATTTCATTAGATTATTTTAAGATGTATTCACTTCAATTTTCATAGATTTTTGAAGACTTATATTCACTTCAATTTCATAGTTTTTGAAGACTTATATTCACTTCAAATTTCATTAGATTATCTTAAGATGTATGTTCACTTCAATTTCATAAGATTTTTGAAGACTTATATTCACTTCAAATTTCATCGATTTTTGAAGACTTATATTCACTTCAAATTTCATTAGATTATCTTAAGATGTATGTTCACTTCAATTTTCATAAGATTTTTGAAGACTTATATTCACTTTTCATCATATTTTTGAAGACTTATATTCACTTCAAATTTCATGATTTTGAAGACTTATATTCACTTCAAATTTCATTAGATTATCTTAAGATGTATGTTCACTTCAATTTTCATAAGATTTTTGAAGACTTATATTCACTTCAAATTTCATCAGTTTTTGAAGACTTATATTCACTTCAAATTTCATTAGATTATCTTAAGATGTATGTTCACTTCAATTTTCATAAGATTTTTGAAGACTTATATTCACTTCAAATTTCATCAGATTGATTTCATAGATTTGAAGACTTATATTCACTTCAATTTCATAGATTATCTTAAGATGTATATTCACTTCAATTTCATTAGATTTTTGAAGACTTATATTCACTTCAAATTTCATCAGATTTTTGAAGACTTATATTCACTTCAAATTTCATTAGATTATCTTAAGATGTATATTCACTTCAATTTCATAGATTTTTGAAGACTTATATTCACTTCAATTTCATTAGATTTTTGAAGACTTATATTCACTTCAATTTCATTAGATTTTTGAAGACTTATATTCACTTCAAATTTCATGATTTTTTGAGACTTATATTCACTTCAAATTTCATTAGATTATCTTAAGATGTATGTTCACTTCAATTTTCATAAGATTTTTTGAAGACTTATATTCACTTCAAATTTCATCAGATGTTTTGAAGACTTATATTCACTTCAAATTTCATTAGATTATCTTAAGATGTATGTTCACTTCAATTTTCATAAGATTTTTGAAGACTTATATTCACTTCAAATTTCATCAGATTTTTGAAGACTTATATTCACTTCAAATTTCATTAGATTATCTTAAGATGTATGTTCACTTCAATTTTCATAAGATTTTTTGAAGACTTATATTCACTTCAAATTTCATCAGATTTTTGAAGACTTATATTCACTTCAAATTTCATCATATGTTTTGAAGACTTATATTCACTTCAAATTTCATTAGATTATCTTAAGATGTATGTTCACTTCAATTTTCATAAGATTTTTGAAGACTTATATTCACTTCAAATTTCATTAGTTTTTTGAAGACTTATATTCACTTCAAATTTCATTAGATTATCTTAAGATGTATGTTCACTTCAATTTTCATAAGATTTTTGAAGACTTATATTCACTTCAAATTTCATTAGATTTTCTGAAGACTTATATTCACTTCAAATTTCATTAGATTTTTGAAGACTTATATTCACTTCAAATTTCATCATTTTTGAGACTTATATTCACTTCAAATTTCATTAGATTATCTTAAGATGTATATTCACTTCAATTTTCATAAGATTTTTGAAGACTTATATTCACTTCAAATTTCATCAGTTTTTGAAGACTTATATTCACTTCAAATTTCATTAGATTATCTTAAGATGTATGTTCACTTCAATTTTCATAAGATTTTTGAAGACTTATATTCACTTCAAATTTCATTGATTTTTGAAGACTTATATTCACTTCAAATTTCATTAGATTATCTTGAAGACTTATTTCACTTCAATTTCATTAGATTATCTTAAGATGTATATTCACTTCAATTTCATAAGATTTTTGAAGACTTATATTCACTTCAAATTTCATGATTTTTTGAAGACTTATATTCACTTCAAATTTCATTAGATTATCTTAAGATGTATGTTCACTTCAATTTTCATAAGATTTTTGAAGACTTATATTCACTTCAAATTTCATCGATTTTTGAAGACTTATATTCACTTCAAATTTCATTAGATTATCTTAAGATGTATGTTCACTTCAATTTTCATAAGATTTTTGAAGACTTATATTCACTTCAAATTTCATGATTTTTGAAGACTTATATTCACTTCAAATTTCATTAGATTATCTTAAGATGTATATTCACTTCAATTTTCATAAGATTTTTGAAGACTTATATTCACTTCAAATTTCATCAGATTTTTGAAGACTTATATTCACTTCAATTTCATAAGATTTTTGAAGACTTATATTCACTTCAAATTTCATTGATTTTTGAAGACTTATATTCACTTCAAATTTCATTAGATTATCTTAAGATGTATTCACTTCAATTTTCATAAGATTTTTGAAGACTTATATTCACTTCAAATTTCATCGATTTTTGAAGACTTATATTCACTTCAAATTTCATTAGATTTTTAAGATTATATTCACTTCAAATTTCATAAGATTTTTGAAGACTTATATTCACTTCAAATTTCATCAGATTTTTGAAGACTTATATTCACTTCAAATTTCATCGATTTTTGAAGACTTATATTCACTTCAAATTTCATTAGATTATCTTAAGATGTATATTCACTTCAATTTCATAAGATTTTTTGAAGACTTATATTCACTTCAAATTTCATAGATTTTTGAAGACTTATATTCACTTCAAATTTCATTAGATTATCTTAAGATGTATATTCACCAATTTTCATAAGATTTTTGAAGACTTATATTCACTTCAAATTTCATCAGTTTTTGAAGACTTATATTCACTTCAAATTTCATTAGATTATCTTGAAGATATGTTCACTTCAATTTTCAAGATTTTTGAAGACTTATATTCACTTCAAATTTCATGATTTTTGAAGACTTATATTCACTTCAAATTTCATTAGATTATCTTAAGATGTATGTTCACTTCAATTTTCATAAGATTTTTGAGACTTATATTCACTTCAAATTTCATCGATTTTGAAGACTTATATTCACTTCAAATTTCATTAGATTATCTTAAGATGTATATTCACTTCAATTTTCATAAGATTTTTGAAGACTTATATTCACTTCAAATTTCATTAGATTTTTGAAGACTTATATTCACTTCAATTTCATAGATTTTTGAAGACTTATATTCACTTCAAATTTCATCAGATTTTTGAAGACTTATATTCACTTCAAATTTCATTAGATTTCTTAAGATGTATGTTCACTTCAATTTTCATAAGATTTTTGAAGACTTATATTCACTTCAAATTTCATCAGATTTTTGAAGACTTATATTCACTTCAAATTTCATTAGATTATCTTAAGACTTATATTCACTTCAATTTTCATAAGATTTTTGAAGACTTATATTCACTTCAAATTTCATAGATTTTTGAAGACTTATATTCACTTCAAATTTCATTAGATTTTTGACTTATATTCACTTCAAATTTCATAAGATTTTTGAAGATTATATTCACTTCAAATTTCATTAGATTATCTTAAGATGTATATTCACTTCAATTTTCATAAGATTTTTGAAGACTTATATTCACTTCAAATTTCATTAGATTTTGAAGACTTATATTCACTTCAAATTTCATTAGATTATCTTAAGATGTATGTTCACTTCATTTTCATAAGATTTTTGAAGACTTATATTCACTTCAAATTTCATGATTTTTGAAGACTTATATTCACTTCAATTTCATTAGATTATCTTAAGATGTGTTCACTTCAATTTTCATAAGATTTTTGAAGACTTATATTCACTTCAAATTTCATCAGATTTTTGAAGACTTATATTCACTTCAAATTTCATAGATTTCTGAAGACTTATATTCACTTCAAATTTCATAGTTACTTATATTCACTTCAAATTTCATAAGATTTTTTGAAGACTTATATTCACTTCAAATTTCATTAGATTTTTGAAGACTTATATTCACTTCAAATTTCATTAGATTTTTTAAGACTTATATTCACTTCAATTTCATAAGATTTTTGAAGACTTATATTCACTTCAAATTTCATCAGTTTTTTGAAGACTTATATTCACTTCAAATTTCATTAGATTATCTTAAGATGTATGTTCACTTCAATTTTCATAAGATTTTTGAAGACTTATATTCACTTCAAATTTCATCAGATTTTTGAAGACTTATATTCACTTCAAATTTCATTAGATTATCTTAAGATGTATGTTCACTTCATTTTCATAAGATTTTTGAAGACTTATATTCACTTCAAATTTCATCAATTTTTGAAGACTTATATTCACTTCAAATTTCATTAGATTATCTTAAGATGTATGTTCACTTCAATTTTCATAAGATTTTTGAAGACTTATATTCACTTCAAATTTTCATTAGATTTTTGAAGACTTATATTCACTTCAATTTCATTAGATTTTTGAAGACTTATATTCACTTCAAATTTCATCAGATTTTTTGAAGACTTATATTCACTTCAAATTTCATTAGATTTTTAAGATTATATTCACTTCAAATTTCATCAGATTTTTAAGACTTATATTCACTTCAAATTTCATTAGATTATCTTAAGATGTATGTTCACTTCAATTTTCATAAGATTTTTGAAGACTTATATTCACTTCAATTTCATGATTTTTTGAAGACTTATATTCACTTCAAATTTCATTAGATTATCTTAAGATGTATGTTCACTTCAATTTTCATAAGATTTTTTGAAGACTTATATTCACTTCAAATTTCATCAGATTTTTTGAAGACTTATATTCACTTCAAATTTCATTAGATTATCTTAAGATGTATGTTCACTTTAATTTTCATAAGATTTTTGAAGACTTATATTCACTTCAAATTTCATGATTTTTGAAGACTTATATTCACTTCAAACTTCATAAGATTTTCTTAAGATATATATTCACTTCAAATTTCATTAGATTATCTTAAGATGTATGTTCACTTCAATTTCATAAGATTTTTTGAAGACTTATATTCACTTCAAATTTCATTAGATTTTTGAAGACTTATATTCACTTCAAATTTCATTAGATTATCTTAAGAGTATGTTCACTTCAATTTTCATAAGATTTTTGAAGACTTATATTCACTTCAAATTTCATCAGATTTTTCAAGACTTATATTCACTTCAAATTTCATCAGATTTTTGAAGACTTATATTCACTTCAAATTTCATTAGATTATCTTAAGATGTATATTCACTTCAATTTTCATAAGATTTTTGAAGACTTATATTCACTTCAAATTTCATAGATTTTTGAAGACTTATATTCACTTCAAATTTCATTAGATTATCTTAAGATGTATATTCACTTCAATTTTCATAGATTTTTGAAGACTTATATTCACTTCAAATTTCATCGATTTTTGAACTTATATTCACTTCAAATTTCATTAGATTTTTAAGACTTATATTCACTTCAAATTTCATCAGTTTTTGAAGACTTATATTCACTTCAAATTTCATTAGATTATTTAAGATGTATGTTCACTTCAATTTTCATAAGATTTTTTGAAGATTATATTCACTTCAATTTCATCAGATTTTTGAAGACTTATATTCACTTCAAATTTCAGATTATCTTAAGATGTATGTTCACTTCAATTTTCATAAGATTTTTGAAGACTTATATTCACTTCAATTTCATGATTTTTGAACTTATATTCACTTCAAATTTCATTAGATTATCTTAAGATGTATGTTCACTTCATTTTCATAAGATTTTTGAAGACTTATATTCACTTCAAATTTCATCAGATTTTTGAAGACTTATATTCACTTCAAATTTCATTAGATTATCTTAAGATGTATGTTCACTTCAATTTTCATAAGATTTTTGAAGACTTATATTCACTTCAAATTTCATCAGATTTTTGAGACTTATATTCACTTCAAATTTCATTAGATTATCTTAAGATGTATATTCACTTCAATTTTCATAAGATTTTTGAAGACTTATATTCACTTCAAATTTCATCAGTTTTTAAGACTTATATTCACTTCAAATTTCATTGATTTTTGAAGACTTATATTCACTTCAAATTTCATAGTTTTTGAAGACTTATATTCACAAATTTCATTAGATTATCTTAAGATGTATTCACTTCAATTTTCATAAGATTTTTGAAGACTTATATTCACTTCAAATTTCATCGATTTTTGAAGACTTATATTCACTTCAAATTTCATTAGATTATCTTAAGATGTATATTCACTTCAATTTTCATAAGATTTTTGAAGACTTATATTCACTTCAATTTCATTGATTTTTTGAAGACTTATATTCACTTCAAATTTCATTAGATTATCTTAAGATGTATGTTCACTTCAATTTCATAAGATTTTTGAAGACTTATATTCACTTCAAATTTCATCAGATTTTTGAAGACTTATATTCACTTCAATTTCATTAGATTTTTAGAAGACTTATATTCACTTCAAATTTCATCGATTTTTTGAAGACTTATATTCACTTCAAATTTCATTAGATTATCTTAAGATGTATGTTCACTTCAATTTTCATAAGATTTTTGAAGACTTATATTCACTTCAATTTCATCAGATTTTTGAAGACTTATATTCACTTCAAATTTCATTAGATTATCTTAAGATGTATGTTCACTTCAATTTTCATAAGATTTTTGAAGACTTATATTCACTTCAATTTCATGATTTTTGAAGACTTATATTCACTTCAAATTTCAGATTTTTGAAGACTTATATTCACTTCAAATTTCATTAGATTATCTTAAGATGTATGTTCACTTCAATTTTCATAAGATTTTTGAAGACTTATATTCACTTCAAATTTCATCAGATTTTTTGAAGACTTATATTCACTTCAAATTTCATTAGATTATCTTAAGATGTATGTTCACTTCAATTTTCATAAGATTTTTGAAGACTTATATTCACTTCAAATTTCATCAGTTTTTGAAGACTTATATTCACTTCAAATTTCATTAGATTATCTTAAGATGTATGTTCACTTCAATTTTCATAAGATTTTTGAAGACTTATATTCACTTCAAATTTCATCAGATTTTTGAAGACTTATATTCACTTCAAATTTCATTAGATTATCTTAAGATGTATTTTCACTTCAATTTTCATAAGATTTTTTGAAGACTTATATTCACTTCAAATTTCATCAGATTTTTTGAAGACTTATATTCACTTCAAATTTCATTAGATTATCTTAAGATGTATGTTCACTTCAATTTCATTAGATTTTTTGAAGACTTATATTCACTTCAAATTTCATTAGATTTTTGAAGACTTATATTCACTTCAAATTTCATAGATTTTTGAAGACTTATATTCACTTCAAATTTCATTGATTTTTGAAGACTTATATTCACTTAAATTTCATTAGATTATCTTAAGATGTATGTTCACTTCAATTTTCATAAGATTTTTGAAGACTTATATTCACTTCAAATTTCATTGATTTTTTGAAGACTTATATTCACTTCAAATTTCATTAGATTATCTTAAGATGTATGTTCACTTCAATTTTCATAAGATTTTTGAAGACTTATATTCACTTCAAATTTCATGATTTTTTGAAGACTTATATTCACTTCAAATTTCATTAGATTATCTTAAGATGTATATTCACTTCAATTTTCATAAGATTTTTGAAGACTTATATTCACTTCAAATTTCAGATTTTTGAAGACTTATATTCACTTCAATTTCATTAGATTTTGAAGACTTATATTCACTTCAAATTTCATCAGATTTTTGAAGACTTATATTCACTTCAAATTTCATTAGATTATCTTAAGATGTATATTCACTTCAATTTCATAAGATTTTTGAAGACTTATATTCACTTCAAATTTCATGATTTTTGAAGACTTATATTCACTTCAAATTTCATTAGATTATCTTAAGATGTATATTCACTTCAATTTCATAAGATTTTTGAAGACTTATATTCACTTCAAATTTCATCAGATTTTTGAAGACTTATATTCACTTCAATTTCATTAGATTTTTGAAGACTTATATTCACTTCAAATTTCATGATTTTTGAAGACTTATATTCTTCAAATTTCATTAGATTATCTTAAGATGTATTCACTTCAATTTTCATAAGATTTTTGAAGACTTATATTCACTTCAAATTTCATGATTTTTGAAGACTTATATTCACTTCAAATTTCATTAGATTATTTAAGATTATATTCACTTCAATTTTCATAAGATTTTTTAAGACTTATATTCACTTCAAATTTCATGATTTTTTGAAGACTATATTCACTTCAAATTTCATTAGATTATCTTAAGATGTATGTTCACTTCAATTTTCATAATTTTTGAAGACTTATATTCACTTCAAATTTCATGATTTTTGAAGACTTATATTCACTTCAAATTTCATTAGATTATCTTAAGATGTATATTCACTTCAATTTCATAAGATTTTTGAAGACTTATATTCACTTCAAATTTCATTATTTTTGAAGACTTATATTCACTTCAATTTCATTAGATTTTCGAAGACTTATATTCACTTCAAATTTCATCAGATTTTTGAAGACTTATATTCACTTCAAATTTCATTAGATTATCTTAAGATGTATGTTAACTTCAATTTTCATAAGATTTTTTGAAGTCTTATATTCACATCAAATTTCATCAGTTTTTGAAGACTTATATTCACTTCAAATTTCATTAGATTATCTTAAGATGTATGTTCACTTCAATTTTCATAAGATTTTTGAAGACTTATATTCACTTCAAATTTCATCAGATTTTTGAAGACTTATATTCACTTCAAATTTCATTAGATTATCTTAAGATGTATGTTCACTTCAATTTTCATAAGATTTTTTGAAGACTTATATTCACTTCATCAAATTTTCATTTCATGATTTTTAAGACTTATATTCACTTCAAATTTCATTAGATTATCTTAAGATGTATGTTCACTTCAATTTTCATAAGATTTTTGAAGACTTATATTCACTTCAAATTTCATTGATTTTTGAAGACTTATATTCACTTCAAATTTCATTAGATTATCTTAAGATGTATGTTCACTTCAATTTTCATAAGATTTTTGAAGACTTATATTCACTTCAAATTTCATCAGATTTTTGAAGACTTATATTCACTAAATTTCATTAGATTATCTTAAGATGTATGTTCACTTCAATTTTCATTAAGATTTTTGAAGACTTATATTCACTTCAAATTTCATCTTGATTTTCTGAAGACTTATATTCACTTTAAATTTCATCAGATTATCTTAAGATGTATGTTCACTTCAATTTTCATAAGATTTTTGAAGACTTATATTCACTTCAAATTTCATCAGTTTTTGAAGACTTATATTCACTTCAAATTTCATTAGATTATCTTAAGATGTATGTTCACTTCAATTTCATAAGATTTTTGAAGACTTATATTCACTTCAAATTTCATAGATTTTGAAGACTTATATTCACTTCAAATTTCATCAGATTTTGTGAAGACTTATATTCACTTCAAATTTCATCAGATTTTGTGAAGACTTATATTCACTTCAAATTTCATTAGATTATCTTAAGATGTATGTTCACTTCAATTTTCATAAGATTTTTTGAAGACTTATATTCACTTCAAATTTCATCAGATTTTTGAAGACTTATATTCACTTCAAATTTCATTAGATTATCTTAAGATGTATTCACTTCAATTTTCATAAGATTTTTGAAGACTTATATTCACTTCAAATTTCATTAGATTTTTGAAGACTTATATTCACTTCAAATTTCATTAGATTATCTTAAGATGTATTTCACTTCATTTTCATAAGATTTTTGAAGACTTATATTCACTTCAAATTTCATGATTTTTGAAGACTTATATTCACTTCAAATTTCATTAGATTATCTTAAGATGTATGTTCACTTCAATTTTCATAAGATTTTTGAAGACTTATATTCACTTCAAATTTCATCAGATTTTTGAAGACTTATATTCACTTCAAATTTCATTAGATTATCTTAAGATGTATGTTCACTTCAATTTTCATAAGATTTTTGAAGACTTATATTCACTTCAAATTTCATCAGATTTTTGAAGACTTATATTCACTTCAAATTTCATTAGATTATCTTAAGATGTATGTTCACTTCAATTTTCATAAGATTTTTGAAGACTTATATTCACTTCAAATTTCATCAGATTTTTGAAGACTTATATTCACTTCAAATTTCATTAGATTTTTAAGACTTATATTCACTTCAAATTTCATGATTTTTTGAAGACTTATATTCACTTCAAATTTCATTAGATTATCTTAAGATGTATATTCACTTCAATTTCATAAGATTTTTGAAGACTTATATTCACTTCAAATTTCATGATTTTTGAAGACTTATATTCACTTCAAATTTCATTAGATTATCTTAAGATGTATGTTCACTTCAATTTCATAAGATTTTTGAAGACTTATATTCACTTCAAATTTCATAAGATTTTTGAAGACTTATATTCACTTCAAATTTCATTAGATTATCTTAAGATGTATGTTCACTTCAATTTTCATAAGATTTTTGAAGACTTATATTCACTAATTTCATCAGATTTTGAAGACTTATATTCACTTCAAATTTCATGATTTTTGAAGACTTATATTCACTTCAAATTTCATTAGATTATCTTAAGATGTATGTTCACTTCAATTTTCATAAGATTTTTGAACTTATATTCACTTCAAATTTCATTAGATTTTTGAAGACTTATATTCACTTCAAATTTCATTAGATTATCTTAAGATGTATGTTCACTTCAATTTTCATAAGATTTTTTGAAGACTTATATTCACTTCAAATTTCATCAGATTTTTTGAAGACTTATATTCACTTCAAATTTCATTAGATTATCTTAAGATGTATGTTCACTTCAATTTTCATCAGATTTTTTGAAGACTTAT
Source organism: Vicia sativa (assembly GCA_021764765.1). Taxonomy (NCBI): domain Eukaryota; kingdom Viridiplantae; phylum Streptophyta; class Magnoliopsida; order Fabales; family Fabaceae; genus Vicia; species Vicia sativa. The sequence continues at coordinate 183,459,643 of CM038796.1, read as the reverse complement.
ATTCACTTTCATCAGATTTTTTGAAGACTTATATTCACTTCAAATTTCATTAGATTATCTTAAGATGTATTTTCACTTCAATTTTCATAAGATTTTTGAAGACTTATATTCACTTCAAATTTCATCAGATTTTTTGAAGACTTATATTCACTTCAAATTTCATTAGATTATCTTAAGATGTATGTTCACTTCAAATTTCATCAGATTTTTTAAAGACTTATATTCACTTCAAATTTCATCAGATTTTTGAAGACTTATATTCACTTCAAATTTCATCAGATTTTTGAAGACTTATATTCACTTCAATTTCATTAGATTATCTTAAGATGTATATTCACTTCAATTTTCATAAGATTTTTGAAGACTTATATTCACTTCAAATTTCATGATTTTTGAAGACTTATATTCACTTCAAATTTCATTAGATTATCTTAAGATGTATGTTCACTTCAATTTTCATAAGATTTTTTGAAGACTTATATTCACTTCAAATTTCATCAGATTTTCTGAAGACTTATATTCACTTCAAATTTCATCAGATTATCTTAAGATGTATGTTCACTTCAATTTTCATAAGATTTTTGAAGACTTATATTCACTTCAAATTTTAGATTTTGAACTTATATTCACTTCAAATTTCATTAGATTATCTTAAGATGTATATTCACTTCAATTTTCATAAGATTTTTGAAGACTTATATTCACTTCAAATTTCATTGATTTTTAAGACATATTCACTTCAATTTCATTAGATTTTTAAGACTATATTCACTTCAATTTCATGAGTTTTTGAAGACTTATATTCACTTCAAATTTCATTATTTCTTAAGATGTATGTTCACTTCAATTTTCATAGATTTTTGAAGACTTATATTCACTTCAAATTTCATGATTTTTGAAGACTTATATTCACTTCAAATTTCATTAGATTATCTTAAGATATGTTCACTTCAATTTTCATAAGATTTTTGAAGACTTATACTTCAAATTTCATCAGTTTTTGAAGACTTATATTCACTTCAAATTTCATTAGATTATCTTAAGATGTATGTTCACTTCAATTTTCATAAGATTTTTGAAGACTTATATTCACTTCAAATTTCATTGATTTTTGAAGACTTATATTCACTTCAAATTTCATTAGATTATCTTAAGATGTATGTTCACTTCAATTTTCATAAGATTTTTGAAGACTTATATTCACTTCAAATTTCATGATTTTTGAAGACTTATATTCACTTCAAATTTCATTAGATTATCTTAAGATGTATGTTCACTTCAATTTTCATAGATTTTTTGACTTATATTCACTTAATTTCATGATTTTTGAAGACATATTCATTCAATTTCATTAGATTTTGACTTATATTCACTTCAAATTTCATGATTTTTGAAGACTTATATTCACCAATTTCATTAGATTTTTGATTTATGTTCACTTCAATTTTCATAAGATTTTTGAAGACTTATATTCACTTCAAATTTCATTGATTTTTGAAGACTTATATTCACTTCAAATTTCATTAGATTATCTTAAGATGTATGTTCACTTCAATTTTCATAAGATTTTTGAAGACTTATATTCACTTCAAATTTCATCATTTTTGAAGACTTATATTCACTTCAAATTTCATTAGATTATCTTAAGATGTATTCACTTCAATTTTCATAAGATTTTTGAAGACTTATATTCACTTCAATTTCATCAGATTTTGAAGACTTATATTCACTTCAAATTTCATTAGATTATCTTAAGATGTATGTTCACTTCAATTTTCATAAGATTTTTGAAGACTTATATTCACTTCAAATTTCATATTTTTGAATTATATTCACCAAATTTCATCGATTTTTGAAGACTTATATTTCATTCAAATTTCATTAGATTATCTTAAGATGTATGTTCACTTCAATTTTCATAAGATTTTTGAAGACTTATATTCACTTCAAATTTCATTGATTTTTTGAAGACTTATATTCACTTCAAATTTCATTAGATTATCTTAAGATGTATGTTCACTTCAATTTTCATAAGATTTTTGAAGACTTATATTCACTTCAAATTTCATCAGTTTTTGAGACTTATATTCACTTCAAATTTCATTAGATTATCTTAAGATGTATGTTCACTTCAATTTTCATAAGATTTTTGAAGACTTATATTCACTTCAAATTTCATCGATTTTTGAAGACTTATATTCACTTCAAATTTCATTAGATTATCTTAAGATGTATGTTCACTTCAATTTCATAAGATTTTTGAAGACTTATATTCACTTCAAATTTCATGATTTTTGAAGACTTATATTCACTTCAAATTTCATCAGTTTTTGAAGACTTATATTCACTAAATTTCATTAGATTATCTTAAGATGTATGTTCACTTCAATTTTCATAAGATTTTTGAAGACTTATATTCACTTCAAATTTCATCAGATTTTTGAAGACTTATATTCACTTCAAATTTCATTAGATTATCTTAAGATGTATGTTCACTTCAATTTTCATAAGATTTTTGAAGACTTATATTCACTTCAAATTTCATGATTTTTTGAAGACTTATATTCACTTCAAATTTCATTAGATTATCTTAAGATGTATATTCACTTCAATTTTCATAAGATTTTTGAAGACTTATATTCACTTCAAATTTCATGAGATTTTTTGAAGACTTATATTCACTTCAAATTTCATTAGATTATCTTAAGATGTATGTTCACTTCAATTTTCATAAGATTTATTGAAGACTTATATTCACTTCAAATTTCATTAGATTATCTTAAGATGTATGTTCACTTCAATTTTCATAAGATTTTTTGAAGACTTATATTCACTTCAAACTTCATCAGATTTTTTGAAGACTTATATTCACTTCAAATTTCATTAGATTATCTTAAGATGTATGTTCACTTCAATTTTCATAAATTTTTGAAGACTTATATTCACTTCAAATTTCATAGATTTTTGAAGACTTATATTCACTTCAAATTTCATCAGTTTTACGAAGACTTATATTCTTAATTTCATTAGATTTCTTAAGATTATATTCACTTCAATTTTCATAAGATTTTTGAAGACTTATATTCACTTCAAATTTCATCAGTTTTGAAGACTTATATTCACTTCAAATTTCATTAGATTATCTTAAGATGTATATTCACTTCAATTTTCATAAGATTTTTGAAGACTTATATTCACTTCAAATTTCATTAGATTTTTGAAGACTTATATTCACTTCAAATTTCATTAGATTATCTTAAGATGTATGTTCACTTCAATTTTCATAAGATTTTTTGAAGACTTATATTCACTTCAATTTCATCAGATTTTTTGAAGACTTATATTCACTTCAAATTTCATTAGATTATCTTAATATGTATGTTCACTTCAATTTTCATAAGATTTTGAAGACTTATATTCACTTCAAATTTCATGATTTTGAAGACTTATATTCACTTCAAATTTCATCAGATTTTGAAGACTTATATTCACTTAAATTTCATTAGATTATCTTAAGATGTATATTCACTTCAATTTTCATAAGATTTTTGAAGACTTATATTCACTTCAATTTCATCATTTTTGAAGACTTATATTCACTTCAAATTTCATTAGATTATCTTAATATGTATGTTCACTTCAATTTTCATAAGATTATTTAATACTTATATTCACTTCAAATTTCATTAGATTTTTTGATGACTTATATTCACTTCAAATTTCATTAGATTATCTTAAGATGTATGTTCACTTCAATTTTCATAAGATTTTTTGAAGACTTATATTCACTTCAAACTTCATGATTTTTGAAGACTTATATTCACTTCAAATTTCATTAGATTATCTTAAGATGTATATTCACTTCAATTTTCATAAGATTTTTGAAGACTTATATTCACTTCAATTTCATTGATTTTGAAGACTTATATTCACTTCAAATTTCATTAGATTATCTTAAGATGTATGTTCACTTCAATTTTCATAAGATTTTTTGAAGACTTATATTCACTTCAAATTTCATCAGATTTTTGAAGACTTATATTCACTTCAAATTTCATTAGATTATCTTAAGATGTATGTTCACTTCAATTTTCATAAGATTTTTGAAGACTTATATTCACTTCAAATTTCATGATTTTTGAAGACTTATATTCACTTCAATTTCATTAGATTATCTTAAGATGTATGTTCACTTCAATTTTCATAAGATTTTTTGAAGACTTATATTCACTTCAAATTTCATCAGATTTTTGAAGACTTATATTCACTTCAAATTTCATTAGATTATCTTAAGATGTATGTTCATTTTCATAAGATTTTTGAAGACTTATATTCACTTCAAATTTCATGATTTTTGAGACTTATATTCACTTCAAATTTCATCAGATTTTTGAAGACTTATATTCACTTCAAATTTCATTAGATTATCTTAAGATGTATGTTCACTTCAATTTTCATAAGATTTTTTGAAGACTTATATTCACTTCAAATTTCATGATTTTTGAAGACTTATATTCACTTCAAATTTCATTAGATTATCTTAAGATGTATGTTCACTTCAATTTTCATAAGATTTTTGAAGACTTATATTCACTTCAAATTTCATCAGTTTTTGAAGACTTATATTCACTTCAAATTTCATTAGATTATCTTAAGATGTATTCACTTCAATTTTCATAAGATTTTTGAAGACTTATATTCACTTCAAATTTCATGATTTTTGAAGACTTATATTCACTTCAAATTTCATTAGATTATCTTAAGATGTATGTTCACTTCAATTTCATAAGATTTTTGAAGACTTATATTCACTTCAAATTTCATCAGATTTTTGAAGACTTATATTCACTTCAAATTTCATTAGATTATCTTAAGATGTATGTTCACTTCAATTTTCATAAGATTTTTGAAGACTTATATTCACTTCAATTTCATCAGTTTTTGAAGACTTATATTCACTTCATTTCATTGATTTCTTAAGATTATGTTCTTCAATTTCATAAGATTTTGAGACTTATATTCACTTCAATTTCATCAGTTTTGAGATTATATTCACTTCAATTTCATTAGTTTTCAAGACTTATATTCACTTCAAATTTCATTGATTTTTTGAAGACTTATATTCACTTCAATTTCATTAGATTATCTTAAGATGTATGTTCACTTCAATTTTCATAAGATTTTTGAAGACTTATATTCACTTCAAATTTCATCGATTTTTGAAGACTTATATTCACTTCAAATTTCATTAGATTATCTTAAGATGTATTTCACTTCAATTTTCATAAGATTTTTGAAGACTTATATTCACTTCAAATTTCATCGATTTTTGAAGACTTATATTCACTTCAAATTTCATTAGATTATCTTAAGATGTATGTTCACTTCAATTTTCATAAGATTTTTGAAGACTTATATTCACTTCAATTTCATCAGTTTTGAAGACTTATATTCACTTCAAATTTCATTAGATTTTTAAGAGACTTATATTCACTTCAAATTTCATTGATTTTTGAAGACTATATTCACTTCAAATTTCATTAGATTATCTTAAGATGTATATTCACTTCATTTTCATAAGATTTTTGGAAGACTTATATTCACTTCAATTTCATCAGATTTTTTGAAGACTTATATTCACTTCAAATTTCATTAGATTATCTTAATATGTATGTTCACTTCAATTTTCATAAGATTATTTAATACTTATATTCACTTCAATTCACTTCATCAGATTTTTGAAGACTTATATTCACTTCAAATTTTCCATTTTTGAAGACTTATATTCACTTCAAATTTCATTAGATTATCTTAAGATGTATGTTCACTTCAATTTTCATAAGATTTTTGAAGACTTATATTCACTTCAAATTTCATCAGATTTTTTGAAGACTTATATTCACTTCAAATTTCATTAGATTATCTTAAGATGTATGTTCACTTCAATTTTCATAAGATTTTTGAAGACTTATATTCACTTCAATTTCATTGATTTTTGAAGACTTATATTCACTTCAAATTTCATTAGATTATCTTAAGATGTATGTTCACTTCAATTTTCATAGATTTTTGAGACTATATTCACTTCAAATTTCATCAAGATTTTGAAGACTTATATTCACTTCAAATTTCATTAGATTTTCTTAAGATTATATTCACTTCAAATTTCATAGATTTTTGAAGACTTATATTCACTTCAAATTTCATGATTTTTGAAGACTTATATTCACTTCAAATTTCATTAGATTATCTTAAGATGTATATTCACTTCAATTTTCATAAGATTTTTGAAGACTTATATTCACTTCAATTTCATGATTTTTGAAGACTTATATTCACTTCAAATTTCATTAGATTTTTGAAGACTTATATTCACTTCAAATTTCATTAGATTTTTGAAGACTTATATTCACTTCAATTTCATCAGTTTTTGAGACTTATATTCACTTCAAATTTCATTAGATTATCTTAAGATATGTTCACTTCAATTTTCATAAGATTTTTGAAGATTATATTCACTTCAAATTTCATGATTTTTGAAGACTTATATTCACTTCAAATTTCATTAGATTTTTAAGACTTATATTCACTTCAAATTTCATAGATTTTTGAAGACTTATATTCACTTCAAATTTCATTAGATTATCTTAAGATGTATATTCACTTCAATTTTCATAGATTTTGAAGACTTATATTCACTTCAATTTCATGATTTTTGAAGACTTATATTCACTTCAAATTTCATTGATTTCTTGGTATATTCACTTCAATTTTCATGAATTTTGAAGACTATATTCACTTCAAATTTCATTAGATTATCTTAAGATGTATATTCACTTCAATTTTCATAAGATTTTTGAAGACTTATATTCACTTCAAATTTCATGATTTTTGAAGACTTATATTCACTTCAAATTTCATTAGATTATCTTAAGATGTATGTTCACTTCAATTTTCATAAGATTTTTTGAAGACTTATATTCACTTCAAATTTCATCAGATTTTTGAAGACTTATATTCACTTCAAATTTCATTAGATTATCTTAAGATGTATGTTCACTTCAATTTTCATAAGATTTTTTGAAGACTTATATTCTCTTCAAATTTCATCAGATTTTTTGAAGACTATATTCACTTCAAATTTCATTAGATTATCTTAAGATGTATTCACTTCATTTTCATAAGATTTTTGAAGACTTATATTCACTTCAAATTTCATCAGTTTTTGAGACTTATATTCACTTCAAATTTCATTAGATTATCTTAAGATGTATGTTCACTTCAATTTTCATAAGATTTTTGAAGACTTATATTCACTTCAAATTTCATCGATTTTTGAAGACTTATATTCACTTCAAATTTCATTAGATTTTTGAAGACTATTTCACTTCAAATTTCATTGATTTTTGAAGACTTATATTCACTTCAATTTCATTAGATTATCTTAAGATGTATATTCACTTCAATTTCATAAGATTTTTGAAGACTTATATTCACTTCAAATTTCATGATTTTTTGAAGACTTATATTCACTTCAATTTCATTAGATTATCTTAAGATGTATATTCACTTCAATTTTCATAAGATTTTTGAAGACTTATATTCACTTCAAATTTCATCAGATTTTTGAAGACTATATTCACTTCAAATTTCATTAGATTATCTTAAGATGTATGTTCACTTCAATTTTCATAAGATTTTTAAGACTTATATTCACTTCAAATTTCATTCATATTTTGAAGACTATATTCATTCAATTTCATCAGATTTTTGAAGACTTATATTCACTTCAAATTTCATTAGATTATCTTAAGATGTATGTTCACTTCAATTTTCATAAGATTTTTTGAAGACTTATATTCACTTCAATTTCATTGATTTTTGAAGACTTATATTCACTTCAAATTTCATTAGATTATCTTAAGATGTATGTTCACTTCAATTTTCATAAGATTTTTGAAGACTTATATTCAAATTTCATCAGGTTTTGAAGACTTATATTCACTTCAAATTTCATTAGATTATCTTAAGATGTATGTTCACTTCAATTTTCATAAGATTTTTGAAGACTTATATTCACTTCAAATTTCATCGATTTTTGAAGACTTATATTCACTTCAAATTTCATTAGATTATCTTAAGATGTATGTTCACTTCAATTTTCATAAGATTTTTGAACTTATATTCACTTCAAATTTCATCAGATTTTTGAAGACTTATATTCACTTCAAATTTCATTAGATTATCTTAAGATGTATGTTCACTTCAATTTTCATAGATTTTTGAAGACTTATATTCACTTCAATTTCATTGATTTTTGAAGACTTATATTCACTTCAAATTTCATTAATTTTTCAAGACTTATATTCACTTCAAATTTCATTTTTTTGAAGACTTATATTCACTTCAAATTTCATTAGATTATCTTAAGATGTATGTTCACTTCAATTTTCATAAGATTTTTGAGACTTATATTCACTTCAAATTTCATAGTTTTTGAAGACTTATATTCACTTCAAATTTCATTAGATTATCTTAAGATGTATGTTCACTTCAATTTTCATAAGATTTTTTGAAGACTTATATTCACTTCAAATTTCATCGATTTTTGAAGACTTATATTCACTTCAAATTTCATTAGATTATCTTAAGATGTATATTCACTTCAATTTTCATAAGATTTTGAAGACTTATATTCACTTCAAATTTCATTAGATTTTTGAAGACTTATATTCACTTCAATTTCATTAGATTTTTAGAAGACTTATATTCACTTAAATTCATGATTTTTGAAGACTTATATTCACTTCAAATTTCATTATCTTAAGATGTATGTTCACTTCAATTTTCATAAGATTTTTTGAAGACTTATATTCACTTCAAATTTCATCAGATTTTTTGAAGACTTATATTCACTTCAAATTTCATTAGATTATCTTAAGATGTATGTTCACTTCAATTTTCATAAGATTTTTTGAAGACTTATATTCACTTCAAATTTCATCGATTTTTGAAGACTTATATTCACTTCAAATTTCATTAGATTATCTTAAGATGTATATTCACTTCAATTTTCATAAGATTTTGAAGACTTATATTCACTTCAAATTTCATCAGATTTTTGAAGACTTATATTCACTTCAAATTTCATTAGATTATCTTAAGATGTATGTTCACTTCAATTTTCATAAGATTTTTTGAAGACTTATATTCACTTAAAATTTCATCATATTTTTTGAAGACTTATATTCACTTCAAATTTCATTAGATTATCTTAAGATGTATGTTCACTTCAATTTTCATAAGATTTTTTGAAGACTTATATTCACTTCAAATTTCATCAGATTTTTGAAGACTTATATTCACTTCAATTTCATTAGATTTTTGAAGACTTATATTCACTTCAAATTTCATCAGATTTTTGAAGACTTATATTCACTTCAAATTTCATTAGATTATCTTAAGATGTATTCACTTCAATTTTCATAAGATTTTTGAAGACTTATATTCACTTCAAATTTCATCGATTTTGAAGACTTATATTCACTTCAAATTTCATTAGATTATCTTAAGATGTATGTTCACTTCAATTTCATAAGATTTTTGAAGACTTATATTCACTTCAATTTCATAGTTTTTGAAGACTTATATTCACTTCAAATTTCATTAGATTTTCTGAAGACTTATATTCACTTCAAATTTCATTAGATTATCTTAAGATGTATGTTCACTTCAATTTCATAAGATTTTTGAAGACTTATATTCACTTCAAATTTCATATTTTTGAAGACTTATATTCACTTCAAATTTCATTAGATTATCTTAAGATGTATGTTCACTTCAATTTTCATAAGATTTTTTGAAGACTTATATTCACTTCAAATTTCATCAGATTTTTGAAGACTTATATTCACTTCAAATTTCATTAGATTATCTTAAGATGTATGTTCACTTCAATTTTCATAGAATTTTTGAAGACTTATATTCACTTCAAATTTCATAGTTTTTGAAGACTTATATTCACTTCAAATTTCATTAGATTATCTTAAGATGTATGTTCACTTCAATTTTCATAAGATTTTTGAAGACTTATATTCACTTCAAATTTCATCAGTTTTTGAAGACTTATATTCACTTCAAATTTCATTAGATTATCTTAAGATGTATGTTCACTTCAATTTTCATAAGATTTTTTGAAGACTTATTTTCACTTCAAATTTCATCAGATTTATTGAAGACTTATATTCACTTCAAATTTCATTAGATTATCTTAAGATGTATGTTCACTTCAATTTTCATAAGATTTTTTGAAGACTTATATTCACTTCAAATTTCATTAGATTTTCTGAAGACTTATATTCACTTCAAATTTCATAAGATTTTTTGAAGACTTATATTCACTTCAAATTTCATAAGATTTTTTGAAGACTATATTCACTTCAAATTTCATTAGATTATCTTAAGATGTATGTTCACTTCAATTTTCATAAGATTTTTTGAAGACTTATATTCACTTCAAATTTCATTAGATTTTCTGAAGACTTATAATCACTTCAAATTTCATCAGATTATCTTAAGATGTATGTTCACTTCAATTTTCATAAGATTTTTGAAGACTTATATTCACTTCAAATTTCATAGATTTTGAAGACTATATTCACTTCAATTTCATTAGATTTTTGAAGACTTATTTCACTTCAAATTTCATCAGTTTTGAAGACTTATATTCACTTCAATTTCATTAGATTATCTTAAGATGTATATTCACTTCAATTTCATAAGATTTTGAAGACTTATATTCACTTCAAATTTCATTAGATTATCTTAAGATGTATATTCACTTCAATTTTCATTAGATTTTTGAAGACTTATATTCACTTCAATTTCATCAGATTTTTGAAGACTTATATTCACTTCAAATTTCATTAGATTATCTTAAGATGTATATTCACTTCAATTTCATAAGATTTTTGAAGACTTATATTCACTTCAAATTTCATCAGTTTTTGAAGACTTATATTCACTTCAAATTTCATTAGATTATCTTAAGATGTATGTTCACTTCAATTTTCATAAGATTTTTGAAGACTTATATTCACTTCAAATTTCATGATTTTTGAAGACTTATATTCACTTCAAATTTCATTAGATTATCTTAAGATGTATGTTCACTTCAATTTTCATAAGATTTTTGAAGACTTATATTCACTTCAAATTTCATGATTTTTGAAGACTTATATTCACTTCAAATTTCATTAGATTATCTTAAGATGTATGTTCACTTCAATTTTCATAAGATTTTTGAAGACTTATATTCACTTCAATTTCATGATTTTTGAAGACTTATATTCACTTCAAATTTCATTAGATTATCTTAAGATGTATGTTCACTTCAATTTTCATAGATTTTTGAAGACTTATATTCACTTCAAATTTCATTAGATTTTTGAAGACTTATATTCACTTCAAATTTCATTAGATTTTGAAGACTTATATTCACTTCAATTTCATGATTTTGAAGACTATATTCTTCAATTTCATTAGATTATCTTAAGATTATATTCACTTCAATTTCATTAGATTTTTGAAGACTTATATTCACTTCAAATTTCATAAGATTTTTGAAGACTTATATTCACTTCAAATTTCATTAGATTATCTTAAGATGTATATTCACTTCAATTTTCATAAGATTTTTGAAGACTTATATTCACTTCAAATTTCATCGATTTTTGAAGACTTATATTCACTTCAAATTTCATTAGATTATCTTAAGACTTATATTCACTTCAAATTTCATTAGATTATCTTAAGATGTTATCACTTCAAATTTCATAAGATTTTTGAGACTTATATTCACTTCAAATTTCATTATTTTTGAAGACTTATATTCACTTCAAATTTCATTAGATTATCTTAAGATGTATGTTCACTTCAATTTTCATAAGATTTTTGAAGACTTATATTCACTTCAAATTTCATCAGTTTTTGAAGACTTATATTCACTTCAAATTTCATTAGATTATCTTAAGATGTATGTTCACTTCTTTCATAAGATTTTTGAAGACTTATATTCACTTCAAATTTCATGATTTTTGAAGACTTATATTCACTTCAAATTTCATTAGATTATCTTAAGATGTATATTCACTTCAATTTTCATAAGATTTTTGAAGACTTATATTCACTTCAAATTTCATCGATTTTTTGAAGACTTATATTCACTTCAAATTTCATTAGATTATCTTAAGATGTATTTCACTTCAATTTTCATAAGATTTTTGAAGACTTATATTCACTTCAAATTTCATTGATTTTTGAAGACTTATATTCACTTCAATTTGATTATCTTAAGAGTATTCACTTCATTTTCATAAGATTTGAAGACTTATTTCACTTCAAATTTCATAGATTTTTTGAACTTATATTCACTTCAATTTCATAGATTTTTGAAGACTTATATTCACTTCAAATTTCATGATTTTTGAAGACTTATATTCACTTCAAATTTCATTAGATTATCTTAAGATGTATATTCACTTCAATTTTCATAAGATTTTTGAAGACTTATATTCACTTCAAATTTCATCGATTTTTGAAGACTTATATTCACTTCAATTTCATTAGATTATCTTAAGATGTATGTTCACTTCAATTTTCATAAGATTTTTGAAGACTTATATTCACTTCAAATTTCATGATTTTTGAAGACTTATATTCACTTCAAATTTCATTAGATTATCTTAAGATGTATGTTCACTTCAATTTTCATAAGATTTTTGAAGACTTATATTCACTTCAAATTTCATGATTTTTGAGACTTATATTCACTTCAAATTTCATTAGATTATCTTAAGATGTATATTCACTTCAATTTCATAAGATTTTTTGAGACTTATATTCACTTCAAATTTCATTAGATTTTGAAGACTTATATTCACTTCAAATTTCATTAGATTATCTTAAGATGTATATTCACTTCAATTTTCATAAGATTTTTGAAGACTTATATTCACTTCAAATTTCATTAGATTTTGAAGACTTATATTCACTTCAATTTCATTAGATTTTTAAGATGTATTCACTTCAATTTCATCAGATTTTTGAAGACTTATATTCACTTCAAATTTCATGATTTTTGAAGACTATATTCACTTCAATTTTTTAAGATTTTTGAAGATGTATATTCACTTCAAATTTCATTAGATTTTGAAGACTTATATTCACTTCAAATTTCATTAGATTATCTTAAGATGTGTTCACTTCAATTTTCATAAGATTTTTGAAGACTTATATTCACTTCAAATTTCATCATTTTTGAAGACTTATATTCACTTCAAATTTCATTAGATTATCTTAAGATGTATGTTCACTTCAATTTTCATAAGATTTTTGAAGACTTATATTCACTTCAAATTTCATGATTTTTGAAGACTTATATTCACTTCAAATTTCATTAGATTATCTTAAGATGTATTTCACTTCAATTTTCATAAGATTTTTGAAGACTTATATTCACTTCAAATTTCATGATTTTTGAAGACTTATATTCACTTCAAATTTCATTAGATTTTACTAATTTCATTAAGATAAGATATATTCACTTCAATTTTCATAAGATTTTTGAAGACTTATATTCACTTCAAATTTCATGATTTTTGAAGACTTATATTCACTTCAAATTTCATTAGATTATCTTAAGATGTATGTTCACTTCAATTTTCATAAGATTTTTTGAAGACTTATATTCACTTCAAATTTCATCAGATTTTTTGAAGACTTATATTCACTTCAAATTTCATTAGATTATCTTAAGATGTATGTTAACTTCAATTTTCATAAGATTTTTTGAAGACTTATTCTTAATTTCATGATTTTTGAAGACTTATATTCACTTCAAATTTCATTAGATTATCTTAAGATGTATGTTCACTTCAATTTTCATAAGATTTTTGAAGACTTATATTCACTTCAAATTTCATGATTTTTGAAGACTTATATTCACTTCAAATTTCATCATTAGATTATTCAATTTCATGATTTTTTAAGATGTTCACTTCAATTTCATAAGATTTTTGAAGACTTATATTACTTCAAATTTCATTGATTTTTGAAGACTTATATTCACTTCAAATTTCATTAGATTATCTTAAGATGTATGTTCACTTCAATTTTCATAAGATTTTGAAGACTTATATTCACTTCAAATTTCATTAGATTTTCTGAAGACTTATATTCACTTCAAATTACATCAGTTTTAAGACTTATATTCACTTCAAATTTCATTAGATTATCTTAAGATGTATGTTCACTTCAATTTTCATAGATTTTTGAAGACTTATATTCACTTCAAATTTCATAGATTTTTGAACTTATATTCAAATTTCATTAGATTATCTTAAGATGTATATTCTTCAATTTTCATAAGATTTTTGAAGACTTATATTCACTTCAAATTTCATTGATTTTTGAAGACTTATATTCACTTCAAATTTCATTAGATTATCTTAAGATGTATGTTCACTTCAATTTTCATAAGATTTTTGAAGACTTATATTCACTTCAAATTTCATTAGATTATCTTGAAGTATATTCACTTCATTCATTAGATTTCTTAAGACTTATATTCACTTCAATTTTCATAAGATTTTTGAAGACTTATATTCACTTCAAATTTCATAGATTTTTGAAGACTTATATTCACTTCAAATTTCATTAGATTATCTTAAGATGTATGTTCAATTTCATGAATTTTTTGAAGACTTATATTCACTTAAATTTCATGATTTTTGAAGACTTATATTCACTTCAAATTTCATTAGATTATCTTAAGATGTATGTTCACTTCAATTTTCATAAGATTTTTGAAGACTTATATTCTAAATTTCATGATTTTGAGACTTATATTCACTTCAAATTTCATTAGATTATCTTAAGATGTATGTTCACTTCAATTTTCATAAGATTTTTGAAGACTTATATTCACTTCAAATTTCATTAGATTTTTGAAGACTTATATTCACTTCAAATTTCATTAGATTATCTTAAGATGTATGTTCACTTCAATTTTCATAAGATTTTTTGAAGACTTATATTCCCTTCAAATTTCATCAGATTTTGTGAAGACTTATATTCCCTTCAAATTTCATCAGATTTTGTGAAGACTTATATTCACTTCAAATTTCATTAGATTATCTTAAGATGTATGTTCACTTCAATTTTCATAAGATTTTTGAAGACTTATATTCACTTCAAATTTCATCAGATTTTTTGAAGACTTATATTCACTTCAAATTTCATTAGATTATCTTAAGATGTATGTTCACTTCAATTTTCATAAGATTTTTTGAAGACTTATATTCACTTCAAATTTCATCAGATTTTGTGAAGACTTATATTCACTTCAAATTTCATTAGATTATCTTAAGATGTATGTTCACTTCAATTTTCATAAGATTTTGTGAAGACTTATATTCACTTCAAATTTCATCAGATTTTGTGAAGACTTATAATCACTTCAAATTTCATGATTTTGAAGACTTATATTCACTTCAAATTTCATTAGATTATCTTAAGATGTATGTTCACTTCAATTTTCATAAGATTTTTGAAGACTTATATTCACTTCAAATTTCATGATTTTTTGAAGACTTATATTCACTTCAAATTTCATTAGATTATCTTAAGATGTATATTCACTTCAATTTTCATAAGATTTTTGAAGACTTATATTCACTTCAATTTCATCAGATTTTTGAAGACTTATATTCACTTCAAATTTCATTAGATTATCTTAAGATGTATGTTCACTTCAATTTTCATAAGATTTTTGAAGACTTATATTCACTTCAAATTTCATCGATTTTTGAAGACTTATATTCACTTCAAATTTCATTAGATTATCTTAAGATGTATGTTCACTTCAATTTTCATAAGATTTTTGAAGACTTATATTCACTTCAAATTTCATGATTTTTTGAAGACTTATATTCACTTCAAATTTCATTAGATTATCTTAAGATGTATGTTCACTTCAATTTTCATAAGATTTTTGAAGACTTATATTCACTTCAAATTTCATTGATTTTTGAAGACTTATATTCACTTCAAATTTCATTAGATTATCTTAAGATGTATTTCACTTCAATTTTCATAGATTTTTGAAGACTTATATTCACTTCAAATTTCATTAGATTATCTTAAGATATATTCACTTCAATTTCATAAGATTTTTGAAGACTTATATTCACTTCAAATTTCATCAGTTTTTGAAGACTTATATTCACTTCAAATTTCATTAGATTATCTTAAGATGTATGTTCACTTCAATTTTCATAAGATTTTTGAAGACTTATATTCACTTCAAATTTCATCAGTTTTTGAAGACTTATATTCACTTCAAATTTCATTAGATTATCTTAAGATGTATGTTCACTTCAATTTTCATAAGATTTTTGAAGACTTATATTCACTTCAAATTTCATCAGATTTTTGAAGACTTATATTCACTTCAAATTTCATAGATTTTAAAGACTTATATTCACTTCAATTTTCATTAGATTATCTTAAGATGTATGTTCACTTCAATTTCATAAGATTTTTGAAGACTTATATTCACTTCAAATTTCATAGATTTTTGAACTTATATTCACTTCAAATTTCATTAGATTATCTTAAGATGTATTCACTTCAATTTTCATAGATTTTTGAAGACTTATATTCACTTCAAATTTCATGATTTTTGAAGACTTATATTCACTTCAAATTTCATTAGATTATCTTAAGATGTATGTTCACTTCAATTTTCATAAGATTTTTGAAGACTTATATTCACTTCAAATTTCATCAGTTTTTGAAGACTTATATTCACTTCAAATTTCATTAGATTATCTTAAGATGTATGTTCACTTCAATTTTCATAAGATTTTTGAAGACTTATATTCACTTCAAATTTCATCGATTTTTGAAGACTTATATTCACTTCAAATTTCATTAGATTATCTTAAGATGTATGTTCACTTCAATTTTCATAAGATTTTTGAAGACTTATATTCACTTCAAATTTCATCAGATTTTTGAAGACTTATATTCACTTCAAATTTCATTAGATTTTTGAAGACTTATATTCACTTCAAATTTCATGATTTTTGAAGACTTATATTCACTTCAAATTTCATTAGATTATCTTAAGATGTATGTTCACTTCAATTTTCATAAGATTTTTGAAGACTTATATTCACTTCAAATTTCATCGATTTTTGAGACTTATATTCACTTCAAATTTCATTAGATTATCTTAAGATGTATGTTCACTTCAATTTTCATAGATTTTTGAAGACTTATATTCACTTCAAATTTCATCGATTTTTGAAGACTTATATTCACTTCAAATTTCATTAGATTATCTTAAGATGTATGTTCACTTCAATTTTCATAAGATTTTTGAAGACTTATATTCACTTCAATTTCATCAGATTTTTGAAGACTTATATTCACTTCAAATTTTTGATAGTTTTAAGACTTATATTCACTTCAAATTTCATTAGATTATCTTAAGATGTATATTCACTTCAATTTTCATAAGATTTTTGAAGACTTATATTCACTTCAAATTTCATGGATTTTTGAAGACTTATATTCACTTCAAATTTCATTAGATTATCTTAAGATGTATGTTCACTTCAATTTTCATAAGATTTTTGAAGACTTATATTCACTTCAAATTTCATCAGATTTTTGAAGACTTATATTCACTTCAAATTTCATTAGATTATCTTAAGATGTATGTTCACTTCAATTTTCATAAGATTTTTGAAGACTTATATTCACTTCAAATTTCATCGATTTTTGAAGACTTATATTCACTTCAAATTTCATTAGATTATCTTAAGATGTATTCACTTCAATTTTCATAAGATTTTTGAAGACTTATATTCACTTCAAATTTCATCAGATTTTTGAAGACTTATATTCACTTCAAATTTCATTAGATTATCTTAAGATGTATATTCACTTCAATTTTCATAAGATTTTTGAAGACTTATATTCACTTCAATTTCATTAGATTTTTGAAGATTATATTCACTTCAAATTTCATTAGATTTTTGAAGACTTATATTCACTTCAAATTTCATGATTTTTTTGAAGACTTATATTCACTTCAAATTTCATTAGATTTTTAAGACTTATATTCACTTCAAATTTCATCAGTTTTTGAAGACTTATATTCACTTCAAATTTCATTAGATTATCTTAAGATGTATATTCACTTCAATTTCATAAGATTTTTGAAGACTTATATTCACTTCAATTTCATAGATTTTGAAGACTTATATTCACTTCAAATTTCATTAGATTATCTTAAGATGTATGTTCACTTCATTTTCATAAGATTTTTGAAGACTTATATTCACTTCAAATTTCATCAGTTTTTGAAGACTTATATTCACTTCAAATTTCATTAGATTATCTTAAGATGTATGTTCACTTCAATTTTCATAAGATTTTTTGAAGACTTATATTCACTTCAAATTTCATCAGATTTTTGAAGACTTATATTCACTTCAAATTTCATTAGATTTTCTTAAGATTTAATTCCTTCAAATTTTTTAATTATTTAAGATAAGATTTTTTGAAGACTTATATTCACTTCAAATTTCATCAGTTTTTGAAGACTTATATGCTATTCAAATTTCATTAGATTATCTTAAGATGTATGTTCACTTCAATTTTCATAAGATTTTTGAAGACTTATATTCACTTCAAATTTCATCGATTTTTGAAGACTTATATTCACTTCAAATTTCATTAGATTATCTTAAGATGTATGTTCCTTCAATTTTCATAAGATTTTTGAAGACTTATATTCACTTCAATTATGATTTTTGAAGACTTATATTCACTTCAAATTTCATTAGATTATCTTAAGATGTATGTTCACTTCAATTTTCATAAGATTTTTGAAGACTTATATTCACTTCAAATTTCATCAGATTTTTGAAGACTTATATTCACTTCAAATTTCATTAGATTATCTTAAGATGTATGTTCACTTCAATTTTCATAAGATTTTTGAAGACTTATATTCACTTCAAATTTCATGATTTTTTGAAGACTTATATTCACTTCAAATTTCATTAGATTATCTTAAGATGTATGTTCACTTCAATTTTCATAAGATTTTTGAAGACTTATATTCACTTCAAATTTCATTAGATTTTTGAAGACTTATATTCACTTCAAATTTCATTAGATTTTTTAAGACTTATATTCACTTCAAATTTCATTAGATTTTTGAAGACTTATATTCACTTCAAATTTCATAAGATTTTTGAAGACTTATATTCACTTCAAATTTCATCGATTTTTTGAAGACATATTCACTTCAAATTTCATTAGATTATCTTAAGATTATATTCACTTCAATTTTCATAAGATTTTTGAAGACTTATATTCACTTCAAATTTCATCAGTTTTGAAGACTTATATTCACTTCAAATTTCATTAGATTATCTTAAGATGTATGTTCACTTCAATTTTCATAAGATTTTTGAAGACTTATATTCACTTCAAATTTCATGATTTTTGAAGACTTATATTCACTTCAAATTTCATTAGATTATCTTAAGATGTATTTCACTTCAATTTTCATAGATTTTTGAAGACTTATATTCACTTCAAATTTCATCAGATTTTTGAAGACTTATATTCACTTCAAATTTCATCAGTTTTTAAGACTTATATTCACTTCAAATTTCATAGATTTCTTAAGACTTATATTCACTTCAATTTTCATAGATTTTTGAAGACTTATATTCACTTCAATTTCATCAGATTTTGAAGACTTATATTCACTTCAAATTTCATTAGATTATCTTAAGATGTATGTTCACTTCAATTTTCATAAGATTTTTGAAGACTTATATTCACTTCAAATTTCATCAGTTTTTGAAGACTTATATTCACTTCAAATTTCATTAGATTATCTTAAGATGTATGTTCACTTCAATTTTCATAAGATTTTTGAAGACTTATATTCACTTCAAATTTCATCAGTTTTTGAAGACTTATATTCACTTCAAATTTCATTAGATTATCTTAAGATGTATGTTCACTTCAATTTTCATAAGATTTTTGAAGACTTATATTCACTTCAAATTTCATGATTTTTGAAGACTTATATTCACTTCAAATTTCATTAGATTATCTTAAGATGTATATTCACTTCAATTTTCATAAGATTTTTGAAGACTTATATTCACTTCAAATTTCATGATTTTTGAAGACTTATATTCACCAAATTTCATTAGATTATCTTAAGATGTATATTCACTTCAATTTCATAAGATTTTTGAAGACTTATATTCACTTCAAATTTCATTAGATTTTTAAGATGTATATTCACTTCAATTTTCATAAGATTTTGAAGACTTATATTCACTTCAATTTCATAAGATTTTTGAAGACTTATATTCACTTCAAATTTCATTAGATTTTTGAAGACTTATATTCACTTCAAATTTCATCAGATTTTTGAAGACTTATATTCACTTCAAATTTCATTAGATTATCTTAAGATTATATTCACTTCAATTTCATAAGATTTTTGAAGACTTATATTCACTTCAAATTTCATAGATTTTGAAGACTTATATTCACTTCAAATTTCATTAGATTATCTTAAGATGTATGTTCACTTCAATTTTCATAAGATTTTTGAAGACTTATATTCACTTCAAATTTCATGATTTTTGAAGACTTATATTCACTTCAAATTTCATTAGATTATCTTAAGATGTATGTTCACTTCAATTTTCATAAGATTTTTGAAGACTTATATTCACTTCAAATTTCATCAGTTTTTGAAGACTTATATTCACTTCAAATTTCATTAGATTATCTTAAGATGTATGTTCACTTCAATTTTCATAAGATTTTTGAAGACTTATATTCTTCAAATTTCATCAGATTTTTGAAGACTTATATTCACTTCAAATTTCATCAGTTTTGAAGACTTATATTCACTTCAAATTTCATTAGATTATCTTAAGATGTATGTTCACTTCAATTTTCATAAGATTTTTGAAGACTTATATTCACTTCAAATTTCATTGATTTTTGAAGACTTATATTCACTTCAAATTTCATTAGATTATCTTAAGATGTATGTTCACTTCAATTTTCATAAGATTTTTGAAGACTTATATTCACTTCAAATTTCATAGATTTTTGAAGACTTATATTCACTTCAAATTTCATTAGATTATCTTAAGATGTATGTTCACTTCAATTTCATAAGATTTTTGAAGACTTATATTCACTTCAATTTCATCAGTTTTTGAAGACTTATATTCACTTCAAATTTCATTAGATTATCTTAAGATGTATGTTCACTTCAATTTTCATAAGATTTTTGAAGACTTATATTCACTTCAAATTTCATAGATTTTTGAAGACTTATATTCACTTCAAATTTCATTAGATTATCTTAAGATGTATATTCACTTCAATTTTCAGATTTTTTGAAGACTTATATTCACTTCAAATTTCATTAGATTTTTGAAGACTTATATTCACAAATTTCATTAGATTTTTGAAGACTTATATTCACTTCAAATTTCATAAGATTTTTGAAGACTTATATTCACTTCAAATTTCATTAGATTTTTGAAGACTTATATCCTTCAATTCATGATTTTTTGAAGACTTATATTCACTTCAAATTTCATTAGTTATCTTAAGATGTATGTTCAAATTTTCATAAGATTTTTGAAGACTTATATTCACTTCAAATTTCATGATTTTTGAAGACTTATATTCACTTCAAATTTCATTAGATTATCTTAAGATGTATGTTCACTTCAATTTCATAAGATTTTTGAAGACTTATATTCACTTCAAATTTCATGATTTTTGAAGACTTATATTCACTTCAAATTTCATTAGATTATCTTAAGATGTATGTTCACTTCAATTTTCATAAGATTTTTGAAGACTTATATTCACTTCAAATTTCATCAGATTTTGAAGACTTATATTCACTTCAAATTTCATCAGTTTTTGAAGACTTATATTCACTTCAATTTCATTAGATTATCTTAAGATTATTCACTTCAATTTCATAAGATTTTTGAAGACTTATATTCACTTCAAATTTCATGATTTTTGAAGACTTATATTCACTTCAAATTTCATTAGATTATCTTAAGATGTATGTTCACTTCAATTTTCATAAGATTTTTGAAGACTTATATTCACTTCAATTTCATCATTTTTTGAAGACTTATATTCACTTCAAATTTCATTAGATTATCTTAAGATGTATGTTCACTTCAATTTCATAAGATTTTTGAAGACTTATATTCACTTCAAATTTCATGATTTTTGAAGACTTATATTCACTTCAAATTTCATTAGATTATCTTAAGATGTATGTTCACTTCAATTTTCATAAGATTTTTGAAGACTTATATTCACTTCAAATTTCATCAGTTTTTTGAAGACTTATATTCACTTCAAATTTCATTAGATTATCTTAAGATGTATGTTCACTTCAATTTTCATAAGATTTTTGAAGACTTATATTCACTTCAAATTTCATGATTTTTGAAGACTTATATTCACTTCAAATTTCATTAGATTATCTTAAGATGTATATTCACTTCAATTTCATAGATTTTTGAAGACTTATATTCACTTCAATTTCATTATTTTTTGAGACTTATATTCACTTCAATTTCATTAGATTTTTAAGATTATATTCACTTCAAATTTCATCAGTTTTTGAAGACTTATATTCACTTCAAATTTCATTAGATTATCTTAAGATGTATGTTCACTTCAATTTTCATAAGATTTTTGAAGACTTATATTCACTTCAAATTTCATGATTTTTGAAGACTTATATTCACTTCAAATTTCATTAGATTATCTTAAGATGTATATTCACTTCAATTTTCATAAGATTTTTGAAGACTTATATTCACTTCAAATTTCATCAGTTTTTGAAGACTTATATTCACTTCAAATTTCATTAGATTATCTTAAGATGTATGTTCACTTCAATTTTCATAAGATTTTTGAAGACTTATATTCACTTCAAATTTCATCAGATTTTTGAAGACTTATATTCACTTCAAATTTCATCAGTTTAAAGACTTATATTCACTTCAATTTCATTAGATTATCTTAAGATTATATTCACTTCAATTTTCATAAGATTTTTGAAGACTTATATTCACTTCAAATTTCATTGATTTTTGAAGACTTATATTCACTTCAAATTTCATTAGATTATCTTAAGATGTATGTTCACTTCAATTTTCATAAGATTTTTGAAGACTTATATTCACTTCAAATTTCATCAGTTTTTGAAGACTTATATTCACTTCAAATTTCATTAGATTATCTTAAGATGTATGTTCACTTCAATTTTCATAAGATTTTTGAAGACTTATATTCACTTCAAATTTCATCAGATTTTTGAAGACTTATATTCACTTCAAATTTCATTAGATTATCTTAAGATGTATGTTCACTTCAATTTTCATAAGATTTTTGAAGACTTATATTCACTTCAAATTTCATGATTTTTGAACTTATATTCACTTCAAATTTCATTAGATTATCTTAAGATGTATGTTCACTTCAATTTTCATAAGATTTTTGAAGACTTATATTCACTTCAAATTTCATCAGATTTTTGAAGACTTATATTCACTTCAAATTTCATTAGATTATCTTAAGATGTATATTCACTTCAATTTTCATAAGATTTTTGAAGACTTATATTCACTTCAAATTTCATCGATTTTTGAAGACTTATATTCACCAATTTCATTAGATTTTTGAACTTATATTCACTTCAATTTATCATTTTTGAAGACTTATATTCACTTCAAATTTCATTAGATTATCTTAAGATGTATGTTCACTTCAATTTTCATAAGATTTTTTGAAGACTTATATTCACTTCAAATTTCATGATTTTTGAAGACTTATATTCACTTCAAATTTCATTAGATTATCTTAAGATGTATGTTCACTTCAATTTTCATAAGATTTTTTGAAGACTTATATTCACTTCAAATTTCATCAGATTTTTGAAGACTTATATTCACTTCAAATTTCATTAGATTATCTTAAGATGTATGTTCACTTCAATTTTCATAAGATTTTTGAAGACTTATATTCACTTCAAATTTCATAGTTTTTTGAAGACTTATATTCACTTCAAATTTCATCAGATTTTCGAAGATTATTCACTTCAATTTTCATTAGATTATCTTGAAGATTTATTTCACTTCAATTTCATAAGATTTTTGAAGACTTATATTCACTTCAATTTCATCAGTTTTGAAGACTTATATTCACTTCAAATTTCATTAGATTATCTTAAGATGTATTCACTTCAATTTTCATAAGATTTTTGAGACTTATATTCACTTCAAATTTCATCAGTTTTTGAAGACTTATATTCACTTCAAATTTCATTAGATTATCTTAAGATGTATATTCACTTCAATTTTCATAAGATTTTTGAAGACTTATATTCACTTCAAATTTCATCAGATTTTTGAAGACTTATATTCACTTCAAATTTCATTAGATTATCTTAAGATGTATGTTCACTTCAATTTTCATAAGATTTTTGAAGACTTATATTCACTTCAATTTCATGATTTTTTGAAGACTTATATTCACTTCAAATTTCATTAGATTATCTTAAGATGTGTTCACTTCAATTTTCATAGATTTTTGAAGACTTATATTCACTTCAAATTTCATGATTTTTTGAAGACTTATATTCACTTCAAATTTCATTAGATTATCTTAAGATGTATGTTCACTTCAATTTTCATAAGATTTTTGAAGACTTATATTCACTTCAAATTTCATTAGATTTTTGAAGACTTATATTCACTTCAAATTTCATGATTTTGAAGACTTATATTCACAAATTTCATTAATTTTTGAAGATTATGTTCACTTCAATTTTCATAAGATTTTTGAAGACTTATATTCACTTCAAATTTCATGATTTTGAAGACTTATATTCACTTCAAATTTCATTAGATTATCTTAAGATGTATGTTCACTTCAATTTCATAAGATTTTTGAACTTATATTCACTTCAAATTTCATAGTTTTTGAAGACTTATATTCACTTCAAATTTCATTAGATTATCTTAAGATGTATGTTCACTTCAATTTTCATAAGATTTTTTGAAGACTTATATTCACTTCAAATTTCATCAGATTTTTTGAAGACTTATATTCACTTCAAATTTCATTAGATTATCTTAAGATGTATATTCACTTCAATTTCATAAGATTTTTGAAGACTTATATTCACTTCAAATTTCATCATTTTTGAAGACTTATATTCACTTCAAATTTCATTAGATTTTCTTAAGATTTATTTCACTTCAATTTTCATTAGATTATCTTAAGATTTATATTCACTTCAATTTCATAAGATTTTTGAAGACTTATATTCACTTCAAATTTCATGATTTTGAAGACATATTCACTTCAAATTTCATTAGATTATCTTAAGATGTATGTTCACTTCAATTTCATAAGATTTTTGAAGACTTATATTCACTTCAAATTTCATAGATTTTTGAAGACTTATATTCACTTCAAATTTCATTAGATTATCTTAAGATGTATATTCACTTCAATTTCATAAGATTTTTTGAGACTTATATTCACTTCAAATTTCATCAGATTTTTGAAGACTTATATTCACTTCAAATTTCATTAGATTATCTTAAGATGTATGTTCACTTCAATTTTCATAAGATTTTGAAGACTTATATTCGCAAATTTCATCAGATTTTTGAAGACTTATATTCACTTCAAATTTCATTAGATTATCTTAAGATGTATATTCAAATTTCATAAGATTTTTGAAGACTTATATTCACTTCAAATTTCATGATTTTTGAAGACTTATATTCACTTCAAATTTCATTAGATTATCTTAAGATATGTTCACTTCAATTTTCATAAGATTTTTGAAGACTTATATTCACTTCAAATTTCATTAGATTTTCTGAAGACTTATATTCACTTCAAATTTCATTAGATTTTTTGAAGACTTATATTCACTTCAAATTTCATGATTTTTGAAGACTTATATTCACTTCAAATTTCATTAGATTATCTTAAGATGTATGTTCACTTCAATTTTCATAAGATTTTTTGAAGACTTATATTCAAATTTCATCAGTTTTTGAAGACTTAATTCATTCATTAGATTATCTTAAGATGTATGTTCATTTCAAGATTTTTGACATTCATTGATTTTTGAAGACTTATATTCACTTCAAATTTCATTAGATTATCTTAAGATGTATGTTCACTTCAATTTTCATAAGATTTTTGAAGACTTATATTCACTTCAAATTTCATCAGATTTTTGAAGACTTATATTCACTTCAAATTTCATTAGATTATCTTAAGATGTATGTTCACTTCAATTTTCATAAGATTTTTGAAGACTTATATTCACTTCAAATTTCATTAGATTTTTTGAAGACTTATATTCACTTCAAATTTCATTAGATTATCTTAAGATGTATGTTCACTTCAATTTTCATAAGATTTTGAAGACTTATACTTCAAACTTCATTTTGAGACTTAATCACTTCAAATTTATCAGTTTTGAAGACTTATATTCACTTCAAATTTCATTAGATTATCTTAAGATGTATGTTCACTTCAATTTTCATAAGATTTTTGAAGACTTATATTCACTTCAAATTTCATGATTTTTGAAGACTTATATTCACTTCAAATTTCATTAGATTATCTTAAGATGTATGTTCACTTCAATTTCATAAGATTTTTGAAGACTTATATTCACTTCAAATTTCATGATTTTTTGAAGACTTATATTCACTTCAAATTTCATTAGATTATCTTAAGATGTATGTTCACTTCAATTTTCATAAGATTTTTGAAGACTTATATTCACTTCAATTTCATGATTTTTGAAGACTTATATTCACTTCAAATTTCATTAGATTATCTTAAGATGTATGTTCACTTCAATTTTCATAAGATTTTTGAAGACTTATATTCACTTCAAATTTCATTAGATTTTTTGAAGACTTATATTCACTTCAAATTTCATCAGATTTTTTGAAGACTGATATTCACTTCGAATTTCATTAGATTATCTTAAGATGTATGTTCACTTCAATTTTCATAAGATTTTTTGAAGACTTATATTCACTTCAAATTTCATCAGATTTTCTGAAGACTTATATTCACTTCAAATTTCATTAGATTATCTTAAGATGTATGTTCACTTCAATTTTCATAAGATTTTTTGAAGACTTATATTCACTTCAAATTTCATCAGATTTTTGAAGACTTATATTCACTTCAAATTTCATTAGATTATCTTAAGATGTATGTTCACTTCAATTTTCATAAGATTTTTGAAGACTTATATTCACTTCAAATTTCATTCAGATTTTTGAAGACTTATATTCACTTCAAATTTCATTAGATTATCTTAAGATGTATGTTCACTTCAATTTCATAAGATTTTTGAAGACTTATATTCACTTCAAATTTCATAAGATTTTGAAGACTTATATTCACTTCAAATTTTCATAAGATTATTTAAGATTATATTCACTTCAATTTCAT
Source organism: Vicia sativa (assembly GCA_021764765.1). Lineage (NCBI taxonomy): Eukaryota > Viridiplantae > Streptophyta > Magnoliopsida > Fabales > Fabaceae > Vicia > Vicia sativa. Next base: position 183,431,977 of record CM038796.1, on the reverse strand, counting down.
AAGATTTTTGAAGACTTATATTCACTTCAAATTTCATCAGATTTTTGAAGACTTATATTCACTTCAATTTCATTAGATTATCTTAAGATGTATATTCACTTCAATTTTCATAAGATTTTTGAAGACTTATATTCACTTCAAATTTCATAGTTTTTGAAGACTTATATTCACTTCAAATTTCATTAGATTATCTTAAGATGTATATTCACTTCAATTTTCATAAGATTTTTGAAGACTTATATTCACTTCAAATTTCATCATATTTTTGAAGACTTATATTCACTTCAAATTTCATTAGATTATCTTAAGATGTATGTTCACTTCAATTTTCATAAGATTTTTAGAAGACTTATATTCACTTCAATTTTCATAAGATTTTTTGAAGACTTATATTCACTTCAAATTTCATTAGATTTTCTGAAGACTTATATTCACTTCAAATTTCATTAGATTATCTTAAGATGTATGTTCACTTCAATTTCATAAGATTTTTGAAGACTTATATTCACTTCAAATTTCATGATTTTTGAAGACTTATATTCACTTCAAATTTCATTAGATTATCTTAAGATGTATGTTCACTTCAATTTTCATAAGATTTTTGAAGACTTATATTCACTTCAAATTTCATTACATTTTTTGAGACTTATATTCACTTCAAATTTCATTAGATTATCTTAAGATGTATGTTCACTTCAATTTTCATAAGATTTTTTGAAGACTTATATTCACTTCAAATTTCATCAGATTTTTTGAAGACTTATATTCACTTCAAATTTCATTAGATTATCTTAAGATGTATGTTCACTTCAATTTTCATAAGATTTTTGAAGACTTATATTCACTTCAAATTTCATCGATTTTTGAAGACTTATATTCACTTCAAATTTCATTAGATTATCTTAAGATGTATGTTCACTTCAATTTTCATAAGATTTTTGAAGACTTATATTCACTTCAAATTTCATCAGATTTTTGAAGACTTATATTCACTTCAAATTTCATTAGATTATCTTAAGATGTATGTTCACTTCAATTTCATAAGATTTTTGAAGACTTATATTCACTTCAAATTTCATCAGTTTTTGAAGACTTATATTCACTTCAAATTTCATTAGATTATCTTAAGATGTATGTTCACTTCAATTTTCATAAGATTTTTTGAAGACTTATATTCACTTCAAATTTCATTAGATTTTTTGAAGACTTATATTCACTTCAAATTTCATAGATTTTTTGAAGACTTATATTCACTTCAAATTTCATTAGATTATCTTAAGATGTATGTTCACTTCAATTTTCATAAGATTTTTGAAGACTTATATTCACTTCAAATTTCATCAGATTTTTGAAGACTTATATTCACTTCAAATTTCATTAGATTATCTTAAGATGTATGTTCACTTCAATTTTCATAAGATTTTTGAAGACTTATATTCACTTCAAATTTCATGATTTTTGAAGACTTATATTCACTTCAAATTTCATTAGATTATCTTAAGATGTATGTTCACTTCAATTTTCATAAGATTTTTGAAGACTTATATTCACTTCAAATTTCATAGATTTTTGAAGACTTATATTCACTTCAAATTTCATTAGATTATCTTAAGATGTATGTTCACTTCAATTTCATTAGATTTTTGAAGACTTATATTCACTTCAATTTTCATAAGATTTTTGAAGACTTATATTCACTTCAAATTTCATGATTTTTGAAGACTTATATTCACTTCAAATTTCATTAGATTATCTTAAGATGTATGTTCACTTCAATTTTCATAAGATTTTTGAAGACTTATATTCACTTCAAATTTCATCAGTTTTTTGAAGACTTATATTCACTTCAAATTTCATTAGATTATCTTAAGATGTATGTTCACTTCAATTTTCATAAGATTTTTTGAAGACTTATATTCACTTCAAATTTCATCATTTTTGAAGACTTATATTCACTTCAAATTTCATTAGATTATCTTAAGATGTATGTTCACTTCAATTTTCATAAGATTTTTGAAGACTTATATTCACTTCAAATTTCATGATTTTTGAAGACTTATATTCACTTCAAATTTCATTAGATTATCTTAAGATGTATGTTCACTTCAATTTTCATAAGATTTTTTGAAGACTTATATTCACTTCAAATTTCATCATTTTTTTGAAGACTTATATTCACTTCAAATTTCATTAGATTATCTTAAGATGTATGTTCACTTCAATTTTCATAAGATTTTTTGAAGACTTATATTCACTTCAAATTTCATCAGATTTTTGAAGACTTATATTCACTTCAAATTTCATTAGTTATTTGAAGATTATTCACTTCAAATTTCATAAGATTTTTGAAGACTTATATTCACTTCAAATTTCATAAGATTTTTAAGATTATATTCACTTCAATTTTCATAAGATTTTTTGAAGACTTATATTCACTTCAATTTCATAAGATTTTTTGAAGACTTATATTCACTTCAAATTTCATTAGATTATCTTAAGATGTATATTCACTTCAATTTCATAAGATTTTGAAGACTTATATTCACTTCAATTTCATAAGATTTTTGAAGACTTATATTCACTTCAAATTTCATAGATTTTTGAAGACTTTATTTCACTTCAAATTTCATTAGATTATCTTAAGATGTATATTCACTTCAATTTTCATAAGATTTTTGAAGACTTATATTCACTTCAAATTTCATTAGATTTTTGAAGACTTATATTCACTTCAAATTTCATTAGATTATCTTAAGATGTATGTTCACTTCAATTTCATAAGATTTTTGAAACTTATATTCACTTCAAATTTCATTGATTTTTGAAGACTTATATTCACTTCAAATTTCATTAGATTATCTTAAGATGTATGTTCATTCAATTTTCATAGATTTTTGAAGACTTATATTCACTTCAAATTTCATAGTTTTTGAGAACATATTCACTTCATTTCATTGAGTATCTTAAGATGTATTCACTTCATTTTCATAAGATTTTTGAAGACTTATATTCACTTCAAATTTCATCAGTTTTTGAAGACTTATATTCACTTCAAATTTCATTAGATTATCTTAAGATGTATGTTCACTTCAATTTTCATAAGATTTTTGAGACTTATATTCACTTCAATTTCATCGATTTTTTGAAGACTATATTCCTTCAAATTTCATTAGATTATCTTAAGATGTATGTTCACGATTTTCAAGATTTTTGAGAAACATATTCACTTCAAATTTCATTAGATTTTTAAGATTATATTCACTTCAAATTTCAATTTTGAAGATTATGTTTAGCAAATTTCATGATTTTTGAGACCATATTCACTTCATTCATAAGATTTTTGAAGACTTATATTCACTTCAAATTTCATTGATTTTGAAGACTTATATTCACTTCAATTTCATTAGATTATCTTAAGATGTATGTTCACTTCAATTTCATAAGATTTTTGAAGACTTATATTCACTTCAAATTTCATTGATTTTTAAGAACTTATATTCACTTCAAATTTCATTAGATTATCTTAAGATGTATGTTCACTTCAATTTTCATAAGATTTTTGAAGACTTATATTCACTTCAATTTCATGATTTTTTGAGACTTATATTCACTTCAAATTTCATTAGATTATCTTAAGATGTATTTTACTTCAATTTTCATAAGATTTTTGAAGACTTATATTCACGAAATTTCATCATATTTTTGAAGACTTATCACTTCAAATTTCATAAATTTTAAGAATTATATTCACTTCAAATTTCATTAGATTATCTTAAGATGTATGTTCACTTCAATTTTCATAGATTTTTGAAGACTTATATTCACTTCAAATTTCATGATTTTGAAGACTTATATCACTTAATTTCATTAGATTATCTTAAGATGTATATTTCCCTTCAATTTTCATCAGATTTTGAGACTTATATTTCACTTCAAATTTCATCAGATTTTTGAGGCTTATATTCACTTAAATTTCATTAGATTATCTTAAGATGTATGTACTTCAATTTTCATAAGATTTTTGAAGACTTATATTCACTTCAAATTTCATGATTTTTGAAGACTTATATTCACTTCAAATTTCATTAGATTATCTTAAGATGTATGTTCTTCAATTTTTCATAAGATTTTTGAAGACTTATATTCACTTCAAATTTCATGATTTTTGAGACTTATATTCACTTCAAATTTCATTAGTTATCTTAAGATGTATGTTCACTTCAATTTTCATAAGATTTTTGAAGACTTATATTCAACTTCATTCAGTTTTGAAGACTTATATTCCTTCAAATTTCATTAGATTATCTTAAGATGTATGTTCCTTCAATTTTCATAAGATTTTGAAGACTTATATTCACTTCAAATTTCATTCTTATTTTCTTAAGATGTATGTTCACTTGATTTTCATAAGATTTTTGAGACTTATATTCACTTCAAATTTCATCAGTTTTTTGAAGACTTATATTCACTTCAAATTTCATTAGATTATCTTAAGATGTATATTCACTTCAATTTTTCATAAGATTTTTTGAAGACTTATATTCACTTCAAATTTCAT
>CM038796.1:183378341-183427319 GCA_021764765.1 Vicia sativa | reverse complement strand
TTATATTCACTTCAAATTTCATCTAATTTTGAAGACTTATATTCACTTCAATTTCACAATTTTGAAGACTTATATTCACTTAAATTTCATCTAATTTTAGAAGACTTATATTCACTTCAAATTTCAAGATTTTCTGAAGACTTATATTCACTTCAAATTTCATCTAATTTTACGAAGACTTATATTCACTTCAAATTTCATCATATTTTTAGAAGACTTATATTCACTTAAATTTCATGATTTTAAAGACTTATATTCACTTCAAATTTCATAGATTTTCTAAAGACTTATATTCACTTCAAATTTCATAAGATTTTACGAGACTTATATTCACTTCAAATTTCATCAGTTTAGAAGACTTATATTCACTTCAAATTTCATCGATTTTAGAGACTTATATTCACTTCATATTTCATCAGATTTTCTAAGACTTATATTCACTCAAATTTCATCAGTTTTACGAAGACTTATATTCACTTCAAATTTCATCTAATTTTTGAAGACTTATATTCACTTCAAATTTCACCAAATTTACGAAGACTTATATTCACTTCAAATTTCATCAATTTACGAGACTTATATTCACTTCAATTTCATCGATTTTCTAAGACTTATATTCACTCAAATTTCACAGTTTTTGAAGACTTATATTCACTTCAAATTTCATCTAAATTTCGACTTATATTCACTTCAATTTCACAGTTTACGAAGACTTATATTCACTTCAAATTTCATCTAATTTTACGAAGACTTATATTCACTTCAAATTTCATCAGTTTTGAAGACTTATATTCACTTCAATTTCACAGTTTTTAAGAGACTTATATTACTTCAAATTTCATCAAATTTTACGAAGACTTATATTCACTTCAAATTTCATCTAATTTTAGAGACTTATATTCACTTCAAGTTTCACCAAATTTTAAGACTTATATTCACTTCAAATTTCATCTAATTTTCTGAAGACTTATATTCACTTCAAATTTCACAGTTTGAAGACTTATATTCACTTCAAATTTCATCTAATTTTACGAAGACTTATATTCACTTCAAATTTCACCATATTTTAGAGACTTATATTCACTTCAAATTTCATCAGTTTTAGAAGACTTATATTCACTTCAATTTCATCTAGATTTTCTGAAGACTTATATTCACTTCAAATTTCATAAGATTTTACGAAGACTTATATTCACTTCAAATTTCATAGTTTTCTAAAGACTTATATTCACTTCAAATTTCATCAAATTTACGAAGACTTATATTCACTTCAAATTTCATAGTTTTCTAAGACTTATATTCACTTCAATTTCATCAGATTTTTTGAAGACTTATATTCACTTCAAATTTCATCTAATTTTAGAAGACTTATATTCACTTCAAGTTTCACTAAATTTTAGAAGACTTATATTCACTTCAAATTTCATCAATTTTTAAGAACTTATATTCACTTCAAATTTCATCTAATTTTAGAAGACTTATATTCACTTCAAATTTCACATTTTACGAAGACTTATATTCACTTCAAATTTCATCTAATTTTAGAAGACTTATATTCACTTCAAATTTCACCATAGTTTTAAAGACTTATATTCACTTCAAATTTCATCAAATTTTAAAGACTTATATTCACTTCAATTTCATCAGTTTTCTAAGACTTATATTCACTTCAAATTTCATCTATTTTAGAAGACTTATATTCACTTCAAATTTCATCATTTTCTAAGACTTATATTCACTTCAAATTTCATCAATTTTAGAAGACTTATATTCACTTCAAATTTCATCATTTTCTAAAGACTTATATTCACTTCAATTTCATTGATTTCGAAGACTTATATTCACTTCAAATTTCATCTAATTTTAGAAGACTTATATTCACTTCAAATTTCACTAAATTTTACGAGACTTATATTCACTTCAAATTTCATCAATTTTCGAAGACTTATATTCACTTCAAATTTCATCTAATTTTACGAGACTTATATTCACTTCAAATTTCATAGATTTTGAAGACTTATATTCACTTCAAATTTCATCTAATTTTACGAAGACTTATATTCACTTCAAATTTCATCATATTTAGAGACTTATATTCCTAAATTTCATCAATTTTACGAAGACTTATATTCACTTCAATTTCATCGATTTTACGAGACTTATATTCACTTCAAATTTCACAGATTTTACGAAGACTTATATTCACTTCAAGTTTCATCTAATTTTAGAGACTTATATTCACTTCAAATTTCATCTAATTTTCGAAGACTTATATTCACTTCAAATTCATGATTTTACGAGACTTATATTCACTTCAAATTTCATCTAATTTTACGAAGACTTATATTCACTTCAAATTTCACCGGTTTTGAAGACTTATATTCACTTCAAATTTCATCTAATTAGAAGACTTATATTCACTTCAAATTTCACAGTTTTCGAGACTTATATTCACTTCAAATTTCATCTAATTTTACGAGACTTATATTCACTTCAAATTTCATCAGATTTTAAAGACTTATATTCACTTCAAATTTCACAGTTTTACGAAGACTTATATTCACTTCAAATTTCATCTAATTTTACGAAGACTTATATTCACTTCAAATTTCATCTAATTTTAGAGACTTATATTCACTTCAAATTCATCAATTTTACGAAGACTTATATTCACTTCAAATTTCACATTTTACGAAGACTTATATACTTCAAATTTCATCTAATTTTAGAGACTTATATTCACTTCAAATTTCATAAGATTTTGAAGACTTATATTCACTTCAAGTTTCACAATTTTACGAAGACTTATATTCACTTCAAATTTCATCTAATTTTGAGACTTATATTCACTTCAAATTTCATCTAATTTTACGAAGACTTATATTCACTTCAATTTCATCAAATTTTCGAGACTTATATTCACTTCAAATTTCATCTAATTTTAGAGACTTATATTCACTTCAAATTTCACAGTTTTACGAAGACTTATATTCACTTCAAATTTCATCTAGATTTACGAAGACTTATATTCACTTCAGTTTCATCAGTTTTTAAGACTTATATTCACTTCAAATTTCATCAGATTTTCTAAAGACTTATATTCACTCAAATTTCATAAGATTTTACGAGACTTATATTCACTTCAAATTTCATCAGTTTTCTAAGACTTATATTCACTTCAAATTTCATCAATTTTACGAAGACTTATATTCACTTCAAATTTCATCAATTTTCTAAGACTTATATTCACTCAATTTCATCAGATTTTTGAAGACTTATATTCACTTCAAATTTCATCTAATTTTAGAGACTTATATTCACTTCAATTTCACTAAATTTTACGAAGACTTATATTCACTTCAAATTTCATCAATTTTTAAGACTTATATTCACTTCAAATTTCATCTAATTTTACGAAGACTTATATTCACTTCAAATTTCACAGTTTTACGAAGACTTATATTCACTTCAAATTTCATCTAATTTTAGAGACTTATATTCACTTCAAATTTCATCATAGTTTACGAAGACTTATATTCACTTCAAATTTCATCATTTTACGAAGACTTATATTCACTTCAAATTTCATCAGATTTTAGAGACTTATATTCACTTCAAATTTCATAATTTTACGAGACTTATATTCAAGTTTCATCTAATTTTACGAGACTTATATTCACTTCAAATTTCATCTAATTTTACAGACTTATATTCACTTCAAATTCACCAAATTTTAGACTTATATTCACTTCAAATTTCATCTAATTTTACGAAGACTTATATTCACTTCAAATTTCACGGATTTTACGAAGACTTATATTCACTTCAAATTTCATCTAATTTACGAAGACTTATATTCACTTCAAATTTCACCATTTGAGACTTATATTCACTTCAAATTTCATCTAATTTAGAGACTTATATTCACTTCAAATTTCACTAAATTTTACGAAGACTTATATTCACTTCATTTCATCAATTTTCAGACTTATATTCACTTCAAATTTCATCTAATTTTACGAGACTTATATTCACTTCAAATTTCACAGTTTTAGAAGACTTATATTCACTTAAATTTCATCTAATTTACGAAGACTTATATTCACTTCAAATTTCACAGATTTTAGAAGACTTATATTCACTTCAAATTTCATCTAATTTTCGAGACTTATATTCACTTCAAATTTCATCAGATTTTAGAAGACTTATATTCACTTCAAATTTCATCTAGTTTACGAACTTATATTCACTTCAAATTTCATCTAATTTTAGAAGACTTATATTCACTTCAAATTTCATCTAATTTTACGAAGACTTATATTCACTTCAATTTCATCAAATTTACGAAGACTTATATTCACTTCAAATTTCATCTAATTTTACGAAGACTTATATTCACTTCAAATTTCATCAGTTTTAGAAGACTTATATTCACTTCAAATTTCATCTAGATTTACGAAGACTTATATTCACTTCAAATTTCATCTAATTTTTGAAGACTTATATTCACTTCAAATTTCATAAATTTTCGAAGACTTATATTCACTTCAAATTTCATCATTTTTTAAGACTTATATTCACTTCAAATTTCATCTAATTTACGAGACTTATATTCACTTCAATTTCATCAGTTTTACGAAGACTTATATTCACTTCAAATTTCATCTAATTTTAAGACTTATATTCACTTCAATTTCACCAGTTTTCGAGACTTATATTCACTTCAAATTTCATCTAATTTTACGAAGACTTATATTCACTTCAAATTTCATCAGATTTTAGAAGACTTATATTCACTTCAAATTTCATCAGTTTTACGAAGACTTATATTCACTTCAAATTTCATCTAATTTTAGAACTTATATTCACTTCAAATTTCATCTAATTTTACGAGACTTATATTCACTTCAAATTCATCAAATTTTAGAAGACTTATATTCACTTCAAATTTCATCTATTTTTACGAAGACTTATATTCACTTCAAATTTCACGATTTTACGAGACTTATATTCACTTCAAATTTCATCTAGATTTACGAAGACTTATATTCACTTCAAATTTCATCAGTTTTACGAAGACTTATATTCACTTCAAATTTCATCAGTTTTTAAAGACTTATATTCACTTCAAATTTCATAAATTTTAGAAGACTTATATTCACTTCAAATTTCATCTATTTTCTAAGACTTATATTCACTCAAATTTCATCAGATTTTAAAGACTTATATTCACTTCAAATTTCATCAGATTTTCTAAGACTTATATTCACTTCAAATTTCATCAGTTTTACGAAGACTTATATTCACTAAATTTCATCTAATTTTACGAGACTTATATTCACTTCAGTTTCACTAATTTTCGAGACTTATATTCACTTCAAATTTCATCAATTTTCGAAGACTTATATTCACTTCAAATTTCATCTAATTTTACGAAGACTTATATTCACTTCAAATTTCATCAGTTTTACGAAGACTTATATTCACTTCAAATTTCATCTAATTTTACGAGACTTATATTCACTTCAAATTTCATCTATTTTAAAGACTTATATTCACTTCAAATTTCATCAGTTTTCGAAGACTTATATTCACTTCAAATTTCATCTAGTTTTACGAAGACTTATATTCACTTCAAATTTCACAGTTTTACGAAGACTTATATTCACTTCAATTTCATCTAATTTTGAAGACTTATATTCACTTCAAATTTCATCTAATTTTACGAAGACTTATATTCACTTCAAATTCACCAAATTTTACGAAGACTTATATTCACTTCAAATTTCATCTAATTTTACGAGACTTATATTCACTTCAAATTTCATCAGTTTTAGAGACTTATATTCACTTCAAATTTCATCTAATTTACGAGACTTATATTCACTTCAGTTTCACAGATTTTACGAAGACTTATATTCACTTCAAATTTCATCTAATTTTACGAGACTTATATTCACTTCAAGTTTCACTAAATTTTACGAAGACTTATATTCACTTCAAATTTCATCATTTTTTAGAGACTTATATTCACTTCAAATTTCATCAATTTTACGAGACTTATATTCACTTCAAATTTCACAGATTTTACGAAGACTTATATTCACTTCAAATTTCATCTAATTTTAGAAGACTTATATTCACTTCAAATTTCACAGATTTTACGAAGACTTATATTCACTTCAAATTTCATCAAATTTTCGAGACTTATATTCACTTCAAATTTCACAGTTTTCGAAGACTTATATTCACTTCAAATTTCATCTAGATTTACGAAGACTTATATTCACTTCAATTTCACAGTTTTCGAAGACTTATATTCACTTCAAATTTCATCTAATTTTACGAGACTTATATTCACTTCAAGTTTCACCAAATTTTAGAGACTTATATTCACTTCAAATTTCATCTAATTTTAAAGACTTATATTCACTTCAAATTTCATAATTTTACGAAGACTTATATTCACTTCAATTTCATCCATTTTCTAAAGACTTATATTCACTTCAAATTTCATCTAATTTTAAGACTTATATTCACTTCAAATTTCATCATATTTTACGAAGACTTATATTCACTTCAAATTTCATCATTTTACGAGACTTATATTCACTTCAATTTCATGATTTTCTAAAGACTTATATTCACTTCAAATTTCATCAGTTTTGAAGACTTATATTCACTTCAATTTCATTAATTTTACGAGACTTATATTCACTTCAATTTCACCAAATTTTACGAAGACTTATATTCACTTCAAATTTCATCTAATTTTGAAGACTTATATTCACTTCAATTTCATCGATTTTCTAAGACTTATATTCACTTCAAATTTCATAATTTTTGAAGACTTATACTTCAAATTTCATCTAATTTTAAAGACTTATATTCACTTCAATTTCACAGTTTTAGAGACTTATATTCACTTCAAATTTCATCTAATTTTAGAAGACTTATATTCACTTCAATTTCATCAGTTTACGAAGACTTATATTCACTTCAAATTTCATCAGTTTTAGAAGACTTATATTCACTTCAAATTTCATCTATTTTACGAAGACTTATATTCACTTCAAATTTCATCTAATTTTAGAAGACTTATATTCACTTCAATTTCACAGTTTTACGAAGACTTATATTCACTTCAAATTTCATCTAATTTTAGAAGACTTATATTCACTTCAAGTTTCATAAATTTTCGAAGACTTATATTCACTTCAAATTTCATCTAATTTTACGAGACTTATATTCACTTCAGTTTCACAATTTTACGAAGACTTATATTCACTTCAAATTTCATCTAATTTTCGAGACTTATATTCACTTCAAATTTCACAGATTTTACGAAGACTTATATTCACTTCAAATTTCATCTAATTTTACGAAGACTTATATTCACTTCAAATTCACATATTTTACGAGACTTATATTCACTTCAAATTTCATTAAATTTTCTAAAGACTTACATTCACTTCAAATTTCATCTGATTTTCTAAAGACTTATATTCACTTCAAATTTCATTATATTATCTGAAGACTTATATTCACTTCAATTTCTAATTTTCTGATGACTTATATTCACTTCAAATTTCATCAGATTTTAGAAGACTTATATTCACTTCAAATTTCATCATTTTCTAAGACTTATATTCACTTCAAATTTCATCAGTTTTCGAAGACTTATATTCACTTCAAATTTCATCTAATTTTACGAAGACTTATATTCACTTCAATTTCACCAAATTTTACGAACTTATATTCACTTCAAATTTCATCAGATTTTCGGACTTATATTCACTTCAAATTTCATCAATTTTCTAAGACTTATATTCACTTCAAATTTCACGATTTTTGAAGACTTATATTCACTTCAAATTTCATCTAAATTTTACGAGACTTATATTCACTTCAAATTTCATCATTTTAGAAGACTTATATTCACTTCAAATTTCATCTAATTTTCGAAGACTTATATTCACTTCAAATTTCATCAGTTTTACGAACTTATATTCACTTCAAATTTCATCTAATTTTACGAAGACTTATATTCACTTCAAATTTCATCATATTTTAGAGACTTATATTCACTTCAAATTTCATAGTTTTACGAGACTTATATTCACTTCAAATTTCATCATTTTACGAGACTTATATTCACTTCAAATTTCATCAATTTTTAGAAGACTTATATTCACTTCAAATTTCACAGTTTTGAAGACTTATATTCACTTCAAATTTCATCTAATTTTCGAAGACTTATATTCACTTCAAATTTCATCATAGTTTACGAAGACTTATATTCACTTCAAATTTCATCATTTTACGAGACTTATATTCACTTCAAATTTCATCAGTTTTCTAAAGACTTATATTCACTTCAATTTCATCAGATTTTACGAAGACTTATATTCACTTCAAATTTCATCTAATTTTCGAAGACTTATATTCACTTCAATTTCATCACATTTTACGAAGACTTATATTCACTTCAAATTTCATCAGTTTTCTAAGACTTATATTCACTTCAAATTTCATCAGTTTTAGAAGACTTATATTCACTTCAAATTTCATCTAATTTTCTGAACTTATATTCACTTCAAGTTTCACCAAATTTTACGAAGACTTATATTCACTTCAAATTTCATCTAATTTTTGAGACTTATATTCACTTCAAGTTTCATCAAATTTTGAGACTTATATTCACTTCAAATTTCATCTAATTTTTGAAGACTTATATTCACTTCAAGTTTCACCAAGTTTTAGAAGACTTATATTCACTTCAAATTTCATCTAATTTTAGAGACTTATATTCACTTCAAATTTCACAGATTTTTGAAGACTTATATTCACTTCAAATTTCATCTAATTTTCGAAGACTTATATTCACTTCAAATTTCACCATATTTTAAAGACTTATATTCACTTCAAATTTCATCAGATTTTACGAAGACTTATATTCACTTCAAATTTCATCAGTTTTCTAAGACTTATATTCACTTCAAATTTCATAAGATTTTACGAAGACTTATATTCACTTCAAATTTCATCAGTTTTCTAAAGACTTATATTCACTTCAAATTTCAGATTTTAGAAGACTTATATTCACTTCAAATTTCATCAGTTTTCTAAAGACTTATATTCACTCAAATTTCATCAGTTTTAAGAACTTATATTCACTTCAAATTTCATCTAATTTTCGAAGACTTATATTCACTTCAATTTCATCAAATTTACGAAGACTTATATTCACTTCAAATTTCATCAATTTTACGAAGACTTATATTCACTTCAATTTCATCAGTTTTCTAAGACTTATATTCACTTCAAATTTCATCAGATTTTTGAAGACTTATATTCACTTCAATTTCATCTAATTTTACGAGACTTATATTCACTTCAAATTTCATAGTTTTCTTAAGACTTATATTCACTTCAAATTTCATCTAATTTTACGAAGACTTATATTCACTTCAAATTTCATCTAATTTTGAAGACTTATATTCACTTCAATTTCATCATATTTTACGAAGACTTATATTCACAAATTTCATCAGTTTTACGAGACTTATATTCACTTCAAATTTCATGATTTTCTAAGACTTATATTCACTTCAAATTTCATCAGATTTTAGAAGACTTATATTCACTTCAAATTTCATCTAGTTTTTACGAAGACTTATATTCACTTCAAATTTCATCAATTTAGAGACTTATATTCAACAATTTCATCAAGTTTTACGAAGACTTATATTCACTTCAAATTTCATCTAATTTTACGAAGACTTATATTCACTTCAAATTTCATCATAGTTTACGAAGACTTATATTCACTTCAAATTTCATCTAATTTTACGAGACTTATATTCACTTCAAATTTCATCAGTTTTCTAAAGACTTATATTCACTTCAATTTCATCAATTTTGAAGACTTATATTCACTTCAAATTTCATCTAATTTTCGAAGACTTATATTCACTTCAAATTTCATCAGATTTTACGAAGACTTATATTCACTTCAAATTTCATCATTTTCTAAGACTTATATTCACTTCAAATTTCATCAGTTTTAGAGACTTATATTCACTTCAAATTTCATCTAATTTTCTAAGACTTATATTCACAAATTTCATCAAATTTTAAAGACTTATATTCACTTCAAATTTCATCTAATTTTGAAGACTTATATTCACTTCAATTTCATCAAATTTTACGAGACTTATATTCACTTCAAATTTCATCTAATTTTACGAAGACTTATATTCACTTCAAGTTTCATCAAATTTTACGAAGACTTATATTCACTTCAAATTTCATCTAATTTTACGAAGACTTATATTCACTTCAAATTTCATCAGTTTTACGAACTTATATTCACTTCAAATTTCATCTAATTTTAGAGACTTATATTCACTTCAAATTTCATCATATTTTACGAAGACTTATATTCACTTCAAATTTCATCTTTTACGAGACTTATATTCACTTCAAATTTCATGATTTTCTGAAGACTTATATTCACTTCAAATTTCATCAGATTTTCTGAAGACTTATATTCACTTCAAGTTTCATCAGATTTTCTAAAGACTTATATTCACTTCAAATTTCATCAGATTTTTTGAAGACTTATATTCACTTCAAATTTCATCAGATTTTCTGAAGACTTATATTCACTTCAAATTTCATCAGATTTTTGGAAGACTTATATTCACTAAATTTCATCTAATTTTGAGACTTATATTCACTTCAAATTTCATCAAATTTTAGAAGACTTATATTCACTTCAAATTTCATCATTTACGAAGACTTATATTCACTTCAAATTTCATTGATTTTCTAAGACTTATATTCACTTCAAATTTCATCTGATTTTTGAAGACTTATATTACTTCAAATTTCATCTAAATTTACGAAGACTTATATTCACTTCAAATTTCACAGTTTTCTAAGACTTATATTCACTTCAAATTTCATCTAATTTTAGAAGACTTATATTCACTTCAAATTTCATCTAATTTTACGAAGACTTATATTCACTTCAAATTTCACAATTTTACGAAGACTTATATTCACTTCAAATTTCATCATTTTAGAAGACTTATATTCACTTCAAATTTCATGATTTTCTAAGACTTATATTCACTTCAAATTTCATCTATTTTACGAAGACTTATATTCACTTCAAATTTCATAGATTTTACGAGACTTATATTCACTTCAAATTTCATCAATTTTAGAGACTTATATTCACTTCAAATTTCACAGTTTTCGAAGACTTATATTCACTTCAAATTTCATCTAATTTTCTGAAGACTTATATTCACTTCAAATTTCATCTATTTTACGAAGACTTATATTCACTTCAAATTTCATCATTTTACGAGACTTATATTCACTTCAAATTTCATCAGTTTTCTAAGACTTATATTCACTTCAAATTTCATCAATTTACGAAGACTTATATTCACTTCAAATTTCATCTAATTTACGAAGACTTATATTCACTTCAAATTTCATCAGATTTAGAAGACTTATATTCACTTCAAATTTCATGATTTTCTAAAGACTTATATTCACTCAAATTTCATCAGTTTTAGAGACTTATATTCACTTCAATTTCATCTAATTTTTAAGACTTATATTCACTTCAAATTTCATCAAATTTTACGAAGACTTATATTCACTTCAAATTTCATCTAATTTTTGAAGACTTATATTCACTTCAAGTTTCATCAAATTTTACGAAGACTTATATTCACTTCAATTTCATCTAATTTTAGAAGACTTATATTCACTTCAAATTTCATCAAATTTTACGAAGACTTATATTCACAAATTTCATCTAATTTTACGAACTTATATTCACTTCAAATTTCACAGTTTTGAAGACTTATATTCACTTCAAATTTCATCTAATTTTCGAAACTTATATTCACTTCAAATTTCATCATATTTTACGAACTTATATTCACTTCAAATTTCATCATTTTAGAAGACTTATATTCACTTCAAATTTCATCAGTTTTCTAAAGACTTATATTCACTTCAAATTTCATCAGATTTTACGAAGACTTATATTCACTTCAAATTTCATGATTTTCTAAAGACTTATATTCACTTCAAATTTCATCCAGTTTTACGAAGACTTATATTCACTTCAAATTTCATCAGTTTTCTAAGACTTATATTCACTTCAAATTTCATGATTTTACGAAGACTTATATTCACTTCAAATTTCATCTAATTTTGAAGACTTATATTCACTTCAAGTTTCATCAAATTTTCGAGACTTATATTCACTTCAAATTTCATCAATTTTACGAAGACTTATATTCACTTCAAATTTCATCTAATTTTCTAAGACTTATATTCACTTCAAATTTCACAGATTTTTGAAGACTATATACTTCAAATTTCATCTAAATTTAAAGACTTATATTCACTTCAAATTTCACAGTTTTAAGACTTATATTCACTTCAAATTTCATCTAATTTTACGAAGACTTATATTCACTTCAAATTTCATCTAATTTTACGAAGACTTATATTCACTTCAAATTTCATCATATTTTACGAAGACTTATATTCACTTCAAATTTCATCAATTTTATGAAGACTTATATTCACTTCAAATTTCATCAGATTTTCTAAAGACTTATATTCACTTCAAATTTCATAAGATTTTACGAAGACTTATATTCACTTCAAATTTCATCAATTTTAGAGACTTATATTCACTTCAAATTTCATCAATTTTACGAAGACTTATATTCACTTCAAATTTCACGATTTTCGAAGACTTATATTCACTTCAAATTTCATCTAATTTTCGAAGACTTATATTCACTTCAAATTTCATCATATTTACGACTTATATTCACTTCAAATTTCATCAGTTTTACGAAGACTTATATTCACTTCAAATTTCATCAGATTTTCTAAGACTTATATTCACTTCAAATTTCATCAATTTTAGAGACTTATATTCACTTCAATTTTCATCAGATTTTCTGAAGACTTATATTCACTTCAAATTTCATCACATTTTATAAAGACTTATATTGACTTCATAGTTCATTAGATTTTCTAAAGACTTATATTCACATCAAGTTTCACCAGATTTTCGGAGGACTTATATTCACTTCAAATTTCATCTAATTTTGTAAAGACATATATTCACTTCAAGTTTCACCAGATTTTCTGAAGACTTATATTCACTTCAAATTTCATCTAATTTTAAGACTTATATTCACTTCAAGTTTCACAAATTTTAGAGACTTATATTCACTTCAATTTCATCTAATTTTAGAGACTTATATTCACTTCAAGTTTCATAAATTTTACGAAGACTTATATTCACTTAAATTTCATCTAATTTTCGAGACTTATATTCACTTCAAATTTCATCAGTTTTACGAAGACTTATATTCACTTCAAATTTCATAATTTTACGAGACTTATATTCACTTCAAATTTCATCATATTTTAGAAGACTTATATTCACTTCAAATTTCATCAGATTTTAGAAGACTTATATTCACTTCAAATTTCATCAGATTTTCTAAGACTTATATTCACTTCAAATTTCATAAGATTTTACGAAGACTTATATTCACTTCAAATTTCATCAGTTTTCTAAAGACTTATATTCACTTCAAATTTCATCAGTTTTACGAGACTTATATTCACTTCAAATTTCATCAGATTTTCTAAGACTTATATTCACTTCAAATTTCATCAGATTTTACGAGACTTATATTCACTTCAAATTTCATCTAATTTTTGAGACTTATATTCACTTCAAGTTTCATAAATTTTACGAAGACTTATATTCACTTCAAATTTCATCAATTTGAAGACTTATATTCACTTCAAATTTCATCAGTTTTTCAAGACTTATATTCACTTCAAATTTCATCATTTTTGAAGACTTATATTCACTTCAAATTTCATCTAAATTTAGAAGACTTATATTCACTTCAAGTTTCACATTTTCTTAAGACTTATATTCACTTCAAATTTCATCTAATTTTACGAGACTTATATTCACTTCAAATTTCATCTAATTTACGAAGACTTATATTCACTTCAAATTTCATCATATTTTACGAAGACTTATATTCACTTCAAATTTCATCAGTTTTACGAAGACTTATATTCACTTCAAATTTCATCATTTTCTAAAGACTTATATTCACTTCAAATTTCATAAGATTTTGAAGACTTATATTCACTTCAAATTTCATCAGATTTTACGAGACTTATATTCACTTCAAATTTCATCAATTTTACGAAGACTTATATTCACTTCAAATTTCATGATTTTACGAGACTTATATTCACTTCAAATTTCATCTAATTTTACGAAGACTTATATTCACTTCAAATTTCATCATATTTTACGAGACTTATATTCACTTCAAATTTCATCTAATTTTAGAAGACTTATATTCACTTCAAATTTCATGATTTTCTAAAGACTTATATTCACTTCAAATTTCATCAATTTACGAGACTTATATTCACTTCAAATTTCATCTAATTTTCGAAGACTTATATTCACTTCAAATTTCATCAATTTAGAAGACTTATATTCACTTCAAATTTCATCATTTTCTAAAGACTTATATTCACTTCAAATTTCATCAGTTACGAAGACTTATATTCACTTCAAATTTCATCTAATTTTCTAAGACTTATATTCACCAAATTTCACAAATTTTAAGACTTATATTCACTTCAAATTTCATCTAATTTTTGAAGACTTATATTCACTTCAAGTTTCACCAAATTTTTGAAGACTTATATTCACTTCAAATTTCATCTAATTTTCGAACTTATATTCACTTCAAGTTTCACAAATTTTAGAAGACTTATATTCACTTCAAATTTCATCTAATTTTACGAGACTTATATTCACTTCAAATTTCACAGTTTTAGAAGACTTATATTCACTTCAAATTTCATCTAATTTTAAAGACTTATATTCACTTCAAATTTCACCATATTTAGAGACTTATATTCACTTCAAATTTCATTAATTTTACGAAGACTTATATTCACTTCAAATTTCATTTTTCTAAAGACTTATATTCACTTCAAATTTCATTAGATTTTACGAAGACTTATATTCACTTCAAATTTCATTGATTTTCTAAAGACTTATATTCACTTCAAATTTCATCAATTTTACGAAGACTTATATTCACTTCAAATTTCATCAGATTTTCTAAAGACTTATATTCATCAAATTTCATCAATTTTACGAAGACTTATATTCACTTCAAATTTCATCTAATTTTAAGACTTATATTCACTTCAATTTCACAGATTTTCGAGACTTATATTCACTTCAAATTTCATCACATTTTCTGAAGACTTATATTCACTTCATATTTCATCAGATTTTCTAAAGACTTATATTCATATCAAATTTCACAGATTTTTTGAAGACTTATATTCACTTCAAATTTCATCTAAATTTCTGAAGACTTATATTAACTTCAATTTCATGATTTTCTAAGACTTATATTCACTTCAAATTTCATCTAATTTTAAAGACTTATATTCACTTCAAATTTCATCTAATTTTACGAAGACTTATATTCACTTCAAATTTCATCATATTTACGAAGACTTATATTCACTTCAAATTTCATCAATTTTCGAAGACTTATATTCACTTCAAATTTCATCAGTTTTCTAAGACTTATATTCACTTCAATTTCATAGATTTTACGAAGAGACATATTCACTTCAAATTTCATCTAGTTTTACGAGACTTATATTCACTTCAAATTTCATCAGATTTACGAAGACTTATATTCACTTCAAATTTCACAGTTTACGAAGACTTATATTCACTTCAAATTTCATCT
The DNA here is from genome assembly GCA_021764765.1 of Vicia sativa. Taxonomy (NCBI): domain Eukaryota; kingdom Viridiplantae; phylum Streptophyta; class Magnoliopsida; order Fabales; family Fabaceae; genus Vicia; species Vicia sativa. The sequence goes on along the minus strand of CM038796.1, from coordinate 183,411,444 downwards.
AATTTTACGAAGACTTATATTCACTTCAAATTTCATCATATTTTAGAGACTTATATTCACTTCAAATTTCATCAGTTTTACGAAGACTTATATTCACTTCAAATTTCATTGATTTTCTAAAGACTTATATTCACTTCAAATTTCATCATTTTACGAAGACTTATATTCACTTCAAATTTCATCTAATTTTACGAAGACTTATATTCACTTCAAATTTCATCATTTTAGAAGACTTATATTCACTTCAAATTTCATTAGATTTTCTAAAGACTTATATTCACTTCAAATTTCATTAGATTTTAGAAGACTTATATTCACTTCAAATTTCATCTAATTTTAGAAGACTTATATTCACTTCATTTCACCAAATTTTACGAAGACTTATATTCACTTCAAATTTCATCTAATTTTTGAACTTATATTCACTTCAAATTTCATCAAATTTACGAAGACTTATATTCACTTCAAATTTCATCTAATTTTGAAGACTTATATTCACTTCAGTTTCACTAATTTTGAAGACTTATATTCACTTCAAATTTCATCTAATTTTAGAGACTTATATTCACTTCAAATTTCATCAGATTTTGAAGACTTATATTCACTTCAAATTTCATCTAATTTTAAGACTTATATTCACTTCAAATTTCATCATATTTTAGAAGACTTATATTCACTTCAAATTTCATCATTTTCGAAGACTTATATTCACTTCAAATTTCATCAGTTTTCGAAGACTTATATTCACCAAATTTCATCTATTTTCGAAGACTTATATTCACTTCAAATTTCATCAGTTTTCTGAAGACTTATATTCACTTCAAATTTCATTAATTTTACGAAGACTTATATTCACTTCAAATTTCATCATTTTCTAGACTTATATTCACTTCAAATTTCATCAGTTTTACGAAGACTTATATTCACTTCAAATTTCATCTAATTTTGAAGACTTATATTCACTTCAATTTCATCAAATTTTAGAGACTTATATTCACTTCAAATTTCATCAATTTTGAAGACTTATATTCACTTCAATTTCATTCAGTTTTCTAAAGACTTATATTCACTTCAAATTTCACTATTTTTGAAGACTTATATTCACTTCAAATTTCATCTAATTTTACGAAGACTTATATTCACTTCAAATTTCATCAGATTTTCTAAGACTTATATTCACTTCAAATTTCTAATTTTTACGACTTATATTCACTTCAAATTTCATCTAATTTTACGAAGACTTATATTCACTTCAAATTTCATCATTTTAGAAGACTTATATTCACTTCAAATTTCATCAGTTTTCGAAGACTTATATTCACTTCAAATTTCATCGTTTTCTAAAGACTTATATTCACTTCAAATTTCATAAGATTTTACGAAGACTTATATTCACTTCAAATTTCATCAGATTTTTGAAGACTTATATTCACTTCAAATTTCATCAATTTTAGAAGACTTATATTCACTTCAAATTTCACAGTTTTAAAGACTTATATTCACTTCAAATTTCATCTAATTTTCGAAGACTTATTCACTTCAAATTTCATCATATTTAAGACTTATATTCACTTCAAATTTCATGATTTTTAGAAGACTTATATTCACTTCAAATTTCATCATTTTCTAAGACTTATATTCACTTCAAATTTCATCAATTTACGAAGACTTATATTCACTTCAAATTTCATCTAATTTTACGAAGACTTATATTCACTTCAAATTTCATCAAATTTACGAAGACTTATATTCTTCAAATTTCATCAGTTTTCTAAAGACTTATATTCACTTCAAATTTCATCGATTTTAGAAGACTTATATTCACTTCAAATTTCATCTAATTTTCTAAGACTTATATTCACTTCAATTTCATCAAATTTTACAAGACTTATATTCACTTCAAATTTCATCTAAATTTTGAAGACTTATATTCACTTCAAGTTTCACCAAATTTTAAGACTTATATTCACTTCAATTTCATCTAATTTTCGAGACTTATATTCACTTCAAGTTTCATCAAATTTCGAAGACTTATATTCACTTCAAATTTCATCTAATTTTAGAAGACTTATATTCACTTCAAATTTCACGGATTTTAGAAGACTTATATTCACTTCAAATTTCATCTAATTTCGAAGACTTATATTCACTTCAATTTCATCATATTTTGAAGACTTATATTCACTTCAAATTTCATCAGTTTTAGAGACTTATATTCACTTCAAATTTCATCATTTTCTAAGACTTATATTCACTTCAAATTTCATAGATTTTACGAAGACTTATATTCACTTCAAATTTCATCAATTTTCTAAAGACTTATATTCACTTCAAATTTCATCAGATTTTAGAAGACTTATATTCACTTCAAATTTCATTATTTTCTAAAGACTTATATTCACTTCAAATTTCATCAGTTTTCGAAGACTTATATTCACTAAATTTCATCTAATTTTCGAAGACTTATATTCACTTCAAATTTCTAAATTTTACGAAGACTTATATTCACTTAAATTTCATCAATTTTACGAAGACTTATATTCACTTCAAATTTCATCATTTTCTAAGACTTATATTCACTTCAAATTTCACGATTTTTTGAAGACTTATATTCACTTCAAATTTCATCTAATTTACGAAGACTTATATTCACTTCAAATTTCATCAGATTTTCTTGAAGACTTATATTCACTTCAAATTTCATCTAATTTTACGAGACTTATATTCACTTCAAATTTCATCTAATTTACGAAGACTTATATTCACTTCAAATTTCATATTTTACGAGACTTATATTCACTTCAAATTTCATCAATATTTCTGAAGACTTATATTCACTTCAAATTTCATCAATTTTACGACTTATATTCACTTCAAATTTCATCATTTTCTAAAGACTTATATTCACTCAAATTTCATCAGTTTTAAGACTTATATTCACTTCAATTTCATCTAATTTTAAGACTTATATTCACTTCAAATTTCATCAAATTTTACGAAGACTTATATTCACTTCAAATTTCATCAGATTTAGAGACTTATATTCACTTCAAATTTCATCAGATTTTCTAAGACTTATATTCACTTCAAATTTCACAGTTTTTGAGACTTATATTCTTCAAATTTCATCTAAATTTACGAAGACTTATATTCACTTCAAATTTCATCAGTTTTACGAAGACTTATATTCACTTCAAATTTCATCTAATTTTCGAAGACTTATATTCACTTCAAATTTCATCAGTTTTAGAGACTTATATTCACTTCAAATTTCATCAGTTTTCGAGACTTATATTCACTTCAAATTTCATCTATTTTACGAGACTTATACTTCAAATTTCATCTAATTTTAGAGACTTATATTCACTTCAAATTTCACAGTTTTACGAAGACTTATATTCACTTCAAATTTCATCTAATTTTACGAAGACTTATATTCACTTCAAGTTTCATCAAATTTTTGAAGACTTATATTCACTTCAAATTTCATCTAATTTTACGAAGACTTATATTCACTTCAAATTTCATCAAGTTTTACGAAGACTTATATTCACTTCAAATTTCATCTAATTTTAAGAGACTTATATTCACTTCAAATTTCATGATTTTACGAAGACTTATATTCACTTCAAATTTCATCTAATTTTGAAGACTTATATTCACTTCAAATTTCATCATATTTTACGAAGACTTATATTCACTTCAAATTTCATCAGTTTTAGAAGACTTATATTCACTTCAATTTCATCAGTTTTCTAAAGACTTATATTTCAAATTTCATCAGATTTTACGAAGACTTATATTCACTTCAATTTCATAAGATTTTCTAAAGACTTATATTCACTTCAAATTTCATCAGTTTTAGAAGACTTATATTCACTTCAAATTTCATCAGTTTTCTAAAGACTTATATTCACTTCAAATTTCATGATTTTGAAGACTTATATTCACTTCAAATTTCATCTAATTTTAAGACTTATATTCACTTCAAGTTTCATCAAATTTTAAAGACTTATATTCACTTCAAATTTCATCAATTTTACGAAGACTTATATTCACTTCAAATTTCATCGATTTTCTAAAGACTTATATTCACTTCAAATTTCACTGATTTTTGAAGACTTATATTCACTTCAAATTTCATCTAAATTTACGAAGACTTATATTCACTTCAAATTTCACAGTTTTCTGAAGACTTATATTCACTTCAATTTCATCTAATTTTCGAAGACTTATATTCACTTCAAATTTCATCAGTTTCGAAGACTTATATTCACTTCAAATTTCATCTAATTTTACGAAGACTTATATTCACTTCAAATTTCATCTAATTTTACGAGACTTATATTCACTTCAAATTTCATCAAATTTTAGAACTTATATTCACTTCAAATTTCATCTAATTTTAGAACTTATATTCACTTCAATTTCACGGTTTTACGAGACTTATATTCACTTCAAATTTCATCTAATTTTAAGAGACTTATATTCACTTCAAATTTCACAGTTTTAGAAGACTTATATTCACTTCAAATTTCATCTAGATTTGAACTTATATTCACTTCAATTTCATCAAATTTTACGAAGACTTATATTCACTTCAAATTTCATCTAATTTTCGAAGACTTATATTCACTTCAAGTTTCACTAATTTTAGAAGACTTATATTCACTTCAAATTTCATCATTTACGAAGACTTATATTCACTTCAAATTTCATCTAATTTTACGAGACTTATATTCACTTCAAATTTCATCAGTTTTTCGAAAGACTTATATTCACTTCAAATTTCATCTAATTTTACGAAGACTTATATTCACTTCAAATTTCACCATATTTTGAGACTTATATTCACTTCAAATTTCATCATTTTAGAAGACTTATATTCACTTCAAATTTCATTGATTTTCTAAAGACTTATATTCACTCAAATTTCATAAGATTTTGAAGACTTATATTCACTTCAAATTTCATCAGTTTTCTAAGACTTATATTCACTCAAATTTCATTGATTTTACGAGACTTATATTCACCAAATTTCATCAGTTTTCTAAAGACTTATATTCACTCAAATTTCATCAGTTTTTGAGACTTATATTCACTTCAAATTTCATCAATTTTACGAAGACTTATATTCACTTCAAATTTCATCAAATTTTGAGACTTATATTCACTTCAAATTTCATCAATTTTACGAAGACTTATATTCACTTCAATTTCATCATTTTCTAAGACTTATATTCACTCAAATTTCACGATTTTACGAAGACTTATATTCACTTCAAATTTCATCTAAATTTAAAGACTTATATTCACTTCAAATTTCACAGATTTTAGAACTTATATTCACTTCAATTTCATCTAATTTTAGACTTATATTCACTTCAAATTTCATCAGTTTTACGAAGACTTATATTCACTTCAAATTTCATCTAGTTTAGAAGACTTATATTCACTTCAATTTCATCTATTTTCGAAGACTTATATTCACTTCAAATTTCATCTAATTTTACGAAGACTTATATTCACTTCAATTTCACAGTTTTTACGAAGACTTATATTCACTTCAAATTTCATCTAATTTACGAGACTTATATTCACTTCAAGTTTCATCAAATTTTACGAAGACTTATATTCACTTCAAATTTCATCTAATTTTAGAAGACTTATATTCACTTCAAGTTTCACAAGTTTTACGAAGACTTATATTCACTTCAAATTTCATCTAATTTTAGAGACTTATATTCACTTCAAATTTCATCAGATTTTAGAAGACTTATATTCACTTCAAATTTCATCTAATTTTACGAAGACTTATATTCACTTCAAATTTCACCATATTTTACGAAGACTTATATTCACTTCAAATTTCATCAGTTTTACGAAGACTTATATTCACTTCAAATTTCATCAGATTTTCTAAAGACTTATATTCACTTCAAATTTCATCAGATTTTACGAAGACTTATATTCACTTCAAATTTCATCAGATTTTCTAAGACTTATATTCACTCAAATTTCATCTGATTTTAGAAGACTTATATTCACTTCATATTTCATCATTTTCTAAGACTTATATTCACTTCAAATTTCATCAGTTTTACGAAGACTTATATTCACTTCAATTTCATCTAATTTTACGAAGACTTATATTCACTAAATTTCATCAATTTTAGAAGACTTATATTCACTTCAAATTTCATCAATTTACGAAGACTTATATTCACTTCAAATTTCATGATTTTCTAAGACTTATATTCACTTCAAATTTCATCAGATTTTTTGAAGACTTATATTCACTTCAAATTTCATCTAAATTTAAGACTTATATTCACAAATTTCACGGTTTTAAGACTTATATTCACTTCAAATTTCATCTAATTTTAGAAGACTTATATTCACTTCAAATTTCATCAGTTTTACGAGACTTATATTCACTTCAAATTTCACTAATTTTCGAAGACTTATATTCACTTCAAATTTCATCTAATTTTCTGAAGACTTATATTCACTTCAAATTTCATCTAATTTTAGAAGACTTATATTCACTTCAAATTCATCAAATTTTAGACTTATATTCACTTCAAATTTCATCTAATTTAGAAGACTTATATTCACTTCAAGTTTCACAGTTTTACGAGACTTATATTCACTTCAAATTTCATCTAAATTTGAGACTTATATTCACTTCAAATTTCACAGTTTAGACTTATATTCACTTCAAATTTCATCTAATTTACGAAGACTTATATTCACTTCAAATTTCACAGTTTTTGAGACTTATATTCACTTCAAATTTCATCTAATTTTACGAAGACTTATATTCACTTCAAATTTCATAAATTTTTGAAGACTTATATTCACTTCAAATTTCATCTAATTTTACGAGACTTATATTCACTTCAAATTTCATCTATTTTACGAGACTTATATTCACTTCAAATTTCATCAGATTTTCGAAGACTTATATTCACTTCAAATTTCATCTAATTTTCGAAGACTTATATTCACTTCAAATTTCACTATTTTACGAAGACTTATATTCACTTCAAATTTCATCTAATTTTACGAAGACTTATATTCACTTCAAATTTCATCAGTTTTCTAAGACTTATATTCACTTCAAATTTCATAAATTTTCGAAGACTTATATTCACTTCAAATTTCATTGATTTTCTAAGACTTATATTCACTTCAAATTTCATCAATTTTAGAGACTTATATTCACTTCAAATTTCATCGATTTTCTAAGACTTATATTCACTTCAAATTTCATGATTTTCTAAAGACTTATATTCATTCAAATTTCATCAGATTTTACGAAGACTTATATTCACTTCAAATTTCATCTAATTTTACGAAGACTTATATTCACTTCAAATTTCATCAAATTTTCTAAGACTTATATTCACTTCAAATTTCATCATTTTACGAAGACTTATATTCACTTCAAATTTCATCAGTTTTCTAAGACTTATATTCACTTCAAATTTCACAGATTTTTGAAGACTTATATTACTTCAAATTTCATCTAAATTTACGAAGACTTATATTCACTTCAAATTTCACAGTTTTACGAAGACTTATATTCACTTCAAATTTCATCTAATTTTAAGACTTATATTCACTTCAAATTTCATCAGGTTTTCGAGACTTATATTCACTTCAAATTTCATCAGTTTCGAAGACTTATATTCACTTCAAGTTTCATCTAATTTTAGAGACTTATATTCACTTCAAATTTCATCTAATTTTACGAAGACTTATATTCACTTCAAGTTTCACTATTTTCGAAGACTTATATTCACTTCAAATTTCATCTAATTTTGACTTATATTCACTTCAAATTTCACAGTTTTAGAAGACTTATATTCACTTCAAATTTCATCTAATTTTACGAAGACTTATATTCACTTCAAATTTCATCATATTTTACGAAGACTTATATTCACTTCAAATTTCATCATATTTTACGAAGACTTATATTCACTTCAAATTTCATCTAATTTTGAAGACTTATATTCACTTCAAATTTCATCATATTTTACGAGACTTATATTCACTTCAAATTTCCAGATTTTCTAAAGACTTATATTCACTTCAAATTTCACAGTTTTGAAGACTTATATTCACTTCAATTTCATCTAATTTTGAAGACTTATATTATTAACTTCAATTTCAGAAGAGACTTATATTCACTTCAAATTTCATCTAATTTTCGAAGACTTATATTCACTTCAAATTTCATCGATTTTTGAAGACTTATATTCACTTCAAATTTCATCAGTTTTACGAAGACTTATATTCACTTCAAGTTTCATCTAATTTTACGAAGACTTATATTCACTTAATTTCATCTAAATTTAAAGACTTATATTCACTTCAAATTTCACAGATTTTCGAAGACTTATATTCACTTCAAATTTCATCTAATTTTGAAGACTTATATTCACTTCAAATTTCATCAGTTTTACGAGACTTATATTCACTTCAAATTTCATAATTTTACGAGACTTATATTCACTTCAAATTTCACAGTTTTACGAGACTTATATTCACTTCAAATTTCATCATATTTTGAAGACTTATATTCACTTCAAATTTCATCAGTTTACGAAGACTTATATTCACTTCAAATTTCATTAGATTTTCTAAAGACTTATATTCACTTCAAATTTCATAAGATTTTCTAAGACTTATATTCACTTCATTTCATCTAATTTTCTAAAGACTTATATTCACTTCAAATTTCATCAGATTTTACGAAGACTTATATTCACTTCAAATTTCATCTAATTTTTAGAAGACTTATATTCACTTCAAATTTCATCAAATTTTACAGACTTATATTCACTTCAAATTTCATCATTTTTGAAGACTTATATTCACTTCAAATTTCATCTAATTTTAAAGACTTATATTCACTTCAAATTTCATCATATTTAGAAGACTTATATTCACTTCAAATTTCATCTAATTTTACGAAGACTTATATTCACTTCAAATTTCATAAGATTTTGAAGACTTATATTCACTTCATTTCACTAATTTACGAAGACTTATATTCACTTCAAATTTCATCTAATTTTACGAGACTTATATTCACTTCAAATTTCATCTAATTTTACGAAGACTTATATTCACTTCAAATTTCATCATATTTTTGAAGACTTATATTCACTTCAAATTCATCAAATTTTCGAAGACTTATATTCACTTCAAATTTCATCTAATTTTCGAACTTATATTCACTTCAAGTTTCACAGTTTTCTAAGACTTATATTCACTTCAAATTTCATCTAATTTTGAAGACTTATATTCACTTCAAATTTCACAATTTTACGAAGACTTATATTCACTTCAAATTTCATCTAGATTTACGAAGACTTATATTCACTTCAATTTCACAGTTTTACGAAGACTTATATTCACTTCAAATTTCATCTAAATTTAGAAGACTTATATTCACTTCAAATTTCATCAAATTTCTGAAGACTTATATTCCAAATTTCATCTAATTTTACGAAGACTTATATTCACTTCAAATTTCATCAATTTTGAAGACTTATATTCACTTCAAATTTCACAGTTTTAGAGACTTATATTCATTCAAATTTCATCTAATTTTCGAGACTTATATTCACTTCAAATTTCACCAGTTTTAGAAGACTTATATTCACTTCAAATTTCATCTAATTTTACGAAGACTTATATTCACTTCAAGTTTCATCAAATTTTACGAAGACTTATATTCACTTCAAATTTCATCTAATTTTAAAGACTTATATTCACTTCAAGTTTCACAAATTTTAAGAGACTTATATTCACTTCAAATTTCATCTAATTTTAGAAGACTTATATTCACTTCAAATTTCACAGTTTTTACGAGACTTATATTCACTTCAAATTTCATCTAATTTTACGAGACTTATATTCACTTCAATTTCATCATATTTTACGAAGACTTATATTCACTTCAAATTTCATCAGTTTTAGAAGACTTATATTCACTTCAAATTTCATCATTTTTAAAGACTTATATTCACTTCAAATTTCATCAGATTTTACGAAGACTTATATTCACTTCAATTTTCATCAGATTTTCTGAAGACTTTTATTCACTTCAAATTTCATCAGTTTTTTGGAAGACTTATATTCACTTTAAATTTCATCAGGTTTTCTAAAGACTTAAATTCACTTCAAATTTCATCAGATTTTCTGAAGTCTTTTATTCACTTCAAATTTCATCTAATTTTACGAAGACTTATATTCACTTCAATTTCATCAAATTTTACGAAGACTTATATTCACTTCAAATTTCATCAATTTAGAAGACTTATATTCACTTTAAATTTCATCAGTTTTTTAAGACTTATATTCACTTCAAATTTCCTTAGATTTTTGAAGACTTATATTTACTTCAAATTTCATCTAAATTTACGAGACTTATATTCACTTAAATTTCACAGTTTTACGAAGACTTATATTCACTTCAAATTTCATCTAATTTTACGACTTATATTCACTTCAAATTTCATCATTTTCGAAGACTTATATTCACTTCAAATTTCACAGTTTTGACTTATATTCACTTCAAATTTCATCTAATTTTACGAAGACTTATATTCACTTCAAATTTCATCTAATTTTGAAGACTTATATTCACTTCAATTTCATCAATTTACGAAGACTTATATTCACTTCAAATTTCATCTAATTTCGAAGACTTATATTCACTTCAAATTCCATCAGATTTTATGAAGACTTCTATTCACTTCAAATTTCATTAGATTTTTTGAAGACTTCTATTCACTGCAATTTTAACCAGATTTCTGAAGACTTATATTCACTTCAAATTTCATCTAATTTTTGAAGACTTATATTCACTTCAAGTTTCATCAGATTTTAAAAACTTATGTTCACTTCAAATTTCATCTAATTTTACGAGACTTATATTCACTTCAAATTTCACAAATTTTACGAAGACTTATATTCACTTCAAATTTCATCTAATTTTACGAGACTTATATTACTTCAATTTCATCAAATTTTCGAAGACTTATATTCACTTCAAATTTCATCTAATTTTAGAAGACTTATATTCACTTCAAATTTCACAGTTTTACGAGACTTATATTCACTTCAAATTTCATCTAATTTTCGAAGACTTATATTCACTTCAAATTTCACCATAATTTAGAAGACTTATATTCACTTCAAATTTCATCTAATTTTCTAAAGACTTATATTCACTTCAAATTTCACAGTTTTACGAAGACTTATATTCACTTCAAATTTCATCTAATTTTACGAAGACTTATATTCACTTCAAATTTCATCATATTTTAGAAGACTTATATTCACTTCAAATTTCATCATTTTCTAAGACTTATATTCACTTCAAATTTCATCAGTTTTGAGAGACTTATATTCACTTCAAATTTCATCTAAATTTACGAAGACTTATATTCACTTCAAATTTCACAGTTTTTGAAGACTTATATTCACTTCAAATTTCATCTAATTTTACGAAGACTTATATTCACTTCAAATTTCATCAGTTTTCTAAGACTTATATTCACTTCAATTTCATAGATTTTAGAGACTTATATTCACTTCAAATTTCATCTAATTTTAGAAGACTTATATTCACTTCAATTTCATCAGTTTTACGAGACTTATATTCACTTCAAATTTCATCAATTTTAGAGACTTATATTCACTTCAAATTTCATCAGTTTTTCTAAAGACTTATATTCACTTCAAATTTCACAAATTTTTGAAGACTTATATTCACTTCAAATTTCATCTAATTTTAAGACTTATATTCACTTCAGTTTCACAGTTTTCTAAAGACTTATATTCACTTCAAATTTCATCTAATTTTAGAGACTTATATTCACTTCAATTTCACAGTTTTAGAAGACTTATATTCACTTCAAATTTCATCTAATTTTCGACTTATATTCACTTCAAATTTCATCTAATTTTACGAAGACTTATATTCACTTCAAGTTTCACAAATTTTACGAAGACTTATATTCACTTCAAATTTCATCTATTTTTAAAGACTTATATTCACTTCAAATTTCACAGATTTTTGAGACTTATATTCACTTCAAATTTCATCTAATTTTACGAAGACTTATATTCACTTCAAATTTCATCAGTTTTTGAAGACTTATATTCACTTCAAATTTCATCTAATTTTAGAAGACTTATATTCACTTCAAATTTCATCAGTTTTGAGACTTATATTCACTTCAAATTTCATCATTTTGAAGACTTATATTCACTTCATTTCATCTATTTTCTAAAGACTTATATTCACTTCAAATTTCATCAATTTTGAAGACTTATATTCACTTCAAATTTCATCTAAATTTATGAAGACTTATATTCACTTCAAGTTTCACAGTTTTAGAGACTTATATTCACTTCAAATTTCATCTAATTTTACGAAGACTTATATTCACTTCAAATTTCATCTAATTTTAAAAGACTTATATTCACTTCAATTTCATCAAATTTTACGAAGACTTATATTCACTTCAAATTTCATCTAATTTTACGAAGACTTATATTCACTTCAAATTTCATCAAATTTAGAAGACTTATATTCACTTCAAATTTCATCTAATTTTAGAAGACTTATATTCACTTCAAATTTCATCTAGTTTTAAAGACTTATATTCTTCAAATTTCATCAATTTACGAGACTTATATTCACTTCAAATTTCATCAGATTTTCTAAGACTTATATTCACTTCAAATTTCATCAAATTTTTGAAGACTTATATTCACTTCAAATTTCATCTAATTTTAGAGACTTATATTCACTTCAAATTTCACAGTTTTCGAAGACTTATATTCACTTCAAATTTCATCTAATTTTACGAAGACTTATATTCACTTCAAATTTCATCAGTTTTAGAAGACTTATATTCACTTCAAATTTCATCTAATTTTAGAAGACTTATATTCACTTCAAATTTCATCTAATTTTACGAAGACTTATATTCACTTCAAATTTCATCAAATTTTAGAAGACTTATATTCACTTCAAATTTCATCTATTTTCTAAAGACTTATATTCACTTCAAATTTCATCAGTTTTTACGACTTATATTCACTTCAAATTTCATCTAATTTTACGAAGACTTATATTCACTTCAAATTTCATCAGTTTTTGAAGACTTATATTCACTTCAATTTCATCTAATTTTACGAAGACTTATATTCACTTCAAATTTCATCAGATTTTACGAGACTTATATTCACTTCAAATTTCATCAATTTTAGAAGACTTATATTCACTTCAAATTTCATCAGTTTTCTAAGACTTATATTCACTTCAAATTTCATCAGATTTTGAAGACTTATATTCACTTCAAATTTCATCTAAATTTACGAAGACTTATATTCACTTCAAATTTCACAGTTTTACGAGACTTATATTCACTTCAAATTTCATCTAATTTTACGAAGACTTATATTCACTTCAAATTTCATCTAATTTTAAGACTTATATTCATTTCATCAAATTTTAGAACTTATATTCACTTCAATTTCATCTAATTTTAGACTATATTCAAGTTTCATCAAATTTTACGAGACTTATATTCACTTCAATTTCATCATTTGAAGACTTATATTCACTTCAAATTTCATCAGATTTTACAAGACTTATATTCACTTCAAATTTCATCTAATTTTACGAGACTTATATTCACTTCAAATTTCATCGTTTTGAAGACTTATATTCTTCAATTTCATCAATTTACGAAGACTTATATTCACTTCAAATTTCATCTAATTTTACGAGACTTATATTCACTTCAAATTTCATCAAATTTTACGAAGACTTATATTCACTTCAAATTTCATCTAATTTTAAAGACTTATATTCACTTCAAATTTCACCAGATTTTACGAAGACTTATATTCACTTCAATTTCATCTAATTTTACGAAGACTTATATTCACTTAAATTTCATCATATTTTAGAAGACTTATATTCACTTCAAATTTCATCAGTTTTACGAAGACTTATATTCACTTCATTTCATCAGATTTTGAAGACTTATATTCACTTCAAATTTCATCTAATTTTCGAAGACTTATATTCACTTCAATTTCATCAAATTTTTAGAAGACTTATATTCACTTCAAATTTCATCAGATTTTACGAAGACTTATATTCACTTCAAATTTCATCAGATTTTAGAAGACTTATATTCACTTCAAATTTCATCAATTTTCTAAGACTTATATTCACTTCAAATTTCATCAATTTTTGAAGACTTATATTCACTTCAAATTTCATCTAATTTTACGAAGACTTATATTCACTTCAAATTTCATCAGTTTCGAAGACTTATATTCACTTCAAATTTCATCTAATTTTAGAAGACTTATATTCACTTCAATTTCATCTAATTTTAAAGACTTATATTCACTTCAAATTTCATCAAATTTTACGAAGACTTATATTCACTTCAAATTTCATCTAATTTTACGAAGACTTATATTCCTTCATTTCACAAATTTTACGAGACTTATATTCACTTCAAATTTCATCTAATTTTTGAAGACTTATATTCACTTCAAATTTCACAGTTTTAAAGACTTATATTCACTTCAAATTTCATCTAATTTTACGAGACTTATATTCACTTCAAGTTTCACAGTTTTGAAGACTTATATTCACTTCAAATTTCATCTAATTTTACGAAGACTTATATTCACTTCAAATTTCATCTAATTTTTGAAGACTTATATTCACTTCAAATTTCATCAAATTTTAGAACTTATATTCACTTCAAATTTCATCTATTTTTAAAGACTTATATTCACTTCAAATTTCACAGTTTTACGAGAGACTTATATTCACTTCAAATTTCATCTAATTTACGAAGACTTATATTCACTTCAAATTTCATCATATTTACGAAGACTTATATTCACTTAAATTTCATCTTTTACGAAGACTTATATTCACTTCAAATTTCATCAGTTTTACGAGACTTATATTCACTTCAAATTTCATGATTTTCTAAGACTTATATTCACTTCAAATTTCATCTAATTTTGAAGACTTATATTCACTTCAAATTTCATCAAATTTTAGAAGACTTATATTCACTTCAAATTTCATCTAGATTTTACGAGACTTATATTCACTTCAAATTTCATCAGATTTTACGAAGACTTATATTCACTTCAAATTTCATCATTTTCTAAAGACTTATATTCATTCAAATTTCATACATTTTTGAAGACTTATATTCACTTCAAATTTCATCTAATTTTTAAGACTTATATTCACTTCAAATTTCACGATTTTACGAAGACTTATATTCACTTCAAATTTCATCTAATTTTAGAAGACTTATATTCACTTCAATTTCATCTAATTTTACGAGACTTATATTCACTTCAAATTTCATCAAATTTTAAGACTTATATTCACTTCAAATTTCATCTAATTTTACGACTTATATTCACTTCAAGTTTCACAAATTTTACGAAGACTTATATTCACTTCAAATTTCATCTAATTTTACGAAGACTTATATTCACTTCAAGTTTCACAAATTTAGAAGACTTATATTCACTTCAAATTTCATCTAATTTTACGAAGACTTATATTCACTTCAAATTTCATGATTTTCGAACTTATATTCACTTCAAATTTCATAATTTTACGAAGACTTATATTCACTTCAAATTTCATCTAATTTTGAAGACTTATATTCCTTCAAATTTCATCAAATTTTAGAAGACTTATATTCACTTCAAATTTCATCTATTTTAGAAGACTTATATTCACTTCAAATTTCACGATTTTACGAAGACTTATATTCACTTCAAATTTCATCTAATTTTACGAACTTATATTCACTTCAAATTTCATCATAATTTTAGAAGACTTATATTCACTTCAAATTTCATCAGTTTTACGAAGACTTATATTCACTTCAAATTTCATCAGATTTTAAGACTTATATTCACTTCAAATTTCATGATTTTACGAAGACTTATATTCACTTCAAATTTCATCTAATTTCGAAGACTTATATTCACTTCAAATTTCATCAAATTTTACGAAGACTTATATTCACTTCAAATTTCATCAGATTTTAAGACTTATATTCACTTCAAATTTCATCAGATTTTAGAAGACTTATATTCACTTCAAATTTCATCAGTTTTCAAGACTTATATTCACTTCAAATTTCATCATTTTTGAAGACTTATATTCACTAAATTTCATCTAAATTTACGAAGACTTATATTCACTTCAAGTTTCATCAGTTTCGAGACTTATATTCACTTCAAATTTCATCTAATTTTGACTTATATTCACTTCAAATTTCATCTAATTTTACGAGACTTATATTCACTTCAAATTTCATCAAATTTTCGAAGACTTATATTCACTTCAAATTTCATCTAATTTTACGAAGACTTATATTCACTTCAATTTCACAAATTTTAGAAGACTTATATTCACTTCAAATTTCATCTAATTTTAGAAGACTTATATTCACTTCAAATTTCATCAGTTTTACGAAGACTTATATTCACTTCAAATTTCATCATTTTACGAAGACTTATATTCACTTCAAATTTCACGATTTTACGAAGACTTATATTCACTTCAAATTTCATCTAATTTTACGAAGACTTATATTCACTTCAATTTCATCTAATTTACGAAGACTTATATTCACTTCAAATTTCATCATTTTACGAAGACTTATATTCACTTCAAATTTCATCTAATTTTAAAGACTTATATTCACTTCAAGTTTCACAAATTTTACGAAGACTTATATTCACTTCAAATTTCATCTAATTTTTGAAGACTTATATTCACTTCAAGTTTCACGATTTTCTGAAGACTTATATTCACTTCAAATTTCATCTAATTTTAGAAGACTTATATTCACTTCAAATTTCACAGATTTTTGAAGACTTATATTCTTCAAATTTCATCTAATTTTCTAAAGACTTATATTCACTTCAAATTTCATCAATTTTAGAGACTTATATTCACTTCAAATTTCATCAAATTTTACGAGACTTATATTCACTTCAAATTTCATCTAATTTTTGAAGACTTATATTCACTTCAAGTTTCACAGATTTTCGAAGACTTATATTCACTTCAAATTTCATCTAATTTTGAAGACTTATATTCACTCAAATTTCATCATTTTACGAGACTTATATTCACTTCAAATTTCATCTAGATTTCAAGACTTATATTCACTTCAAGTTTCACAGTTTTACGAAGACTTATATTCACTTCAAATTTCATCTAATTTTAAGACTTATATTCACTTCAAATTTCATCAATTTTCGAAGACTTATATTCACTTCAAATTTCATCTAATTTTAAAGACTTATATTCACTTCAAATTTCACAAATTTTACGAGACTTATATTCACTAATTTCATCTAATTTTAGAAGACTTATATTCACTTCAAATTTCACAGTTTTGAAGACTTATATTCACTTCAAATTTCATCAGATTTTACGAAGACTTATATTCACTTCAAATTTCACGATTTTACGAAGACTTATATTCACTTCAAATTTCATCTAATTTTACGAGACTTATATTCACTTCAAATTTCATCTAATTTTAGAAGACTTATATTCACTTCAAATTTCATCAAATTTTACGAAGACTTATATTCACTTCAAATTTCATCTAATTTTAGAAGACTTATATTCACTTCATTTCATCAAATTTTAGAAGACTTATATTCACTTCAAATTTCATCTAATTTTACGAGACTTATATTCACTTCAGTTTCATCAGTTTTCTAAGACTTATATTCACTTCAAATTTCATCTAATTTTAGAGACTTATATTCACTTCAAATTTCATCAGTTTTAGAAGACTTATATTCACTTCAAATTTCATCTAATTTTCTAAAGACTTATATTCACTTCAAATTTCATCTAATTTTACGAAGACTTATATTCACTAATTTCATCAAATTTTACGAAGACTTATATTCACTTCAAATTTCATCTAATTTTTGAAGACTTATATTCACTTCAAATTTCACAGTTTCTGAGACTTATATTCACTTCAAATTTCATCTAATTTTGAAGACTTATATTCACTTCAAATTTCATCAAATTTTAGAGACTTATATTCACTTCAAATTTCATCTAGATTTTCGAAGACTTATATTCACTTCAAATTTCATCATTTTGAAGACTTATATTCACTTCAAATTTCATCTAATTTTTAAGACTTATATTCACTTCAAGTTTCATCAATTTTCGAAGACTTATATTCACTTCAAATTTCATCTAATTTTACGAAGACTTATATTTTCATCAAATTTACAAGACTTATATTCACTTCAAATTTCATCTAATTTTAAAGACTTATATTCACTTCAAATTTCATCAGTTTTACGAAGACTTATATTCACTTCAAATTTCATCAGTTTTACGAAGACTTATATTCACTTCAAGTTTCACAGTTTTTACGAGAGACTTATATTCACTTCAAATTTCATCTAATTTTAGAAGACTTATATTCACTTCAATTTCATCTAATTTTAGAAGACTATATTCACTTCAAGTTTCATCAAATTTTAGAAGACTTATATTCACTTCAAATTTCATCTAATTTTACGAAGACTTATATTCACTTCAAGTTTCACAAATTTTACGAAGACTTATATTCACTTCAAATTTCATCTAATTTTACGAAGACTTATATTCACTTCAAGTTTCACAGTTTTCAAGACTTATATTCACTTCAATTTCATCTAATTTTAGAAGACTTATATTCACTTCAATTTCACGATTTTTGAAGACTTATATTCACTTCAAATTTCATCTAATTTTCTAGACTTATATTCACTTCAAATTTCATCTAATTTTCGAAGACTTATATTCACTTCAAATTTCATCAAATTTACGAAGACTTATATTCACTTCAAATTTCATCTAATTTTTGAGACTTATATTCACAAATTTCACTTGATTTTACGAGACTTATATTCACTTCAAATTTCATCTAATTTTGAAGACTTATATTCATCAAATTTCATCAAATTTTACGAAGACTTATATTCACTTCAAATTTCATCTAGATTTAGAAGACTTATATTCACTTCAAGTTTCACAGTTTTTACGAAGACTTATATTCACTTCAAATTTCATCTAATTTTTAAGACTTATATTCACTTCAAGTTTCACCAATTTTGAAGACTTATATTCACTTCAAATTTCATCTAATTTTGAAGACTTATATTCACTTCAAGTTTCATCAAATTTACGACTTATATTCACTTCAAATTTCATCTAATTTTACGAAGACTTATATTCACTTCAAATTTCATCATATTTTAGAGACTTATATTCACTTCAATTTCATCAGTTTTCGAAGACTTATATTCACTTCAAATTTCATCAGATTTTCGAAGACTTATATTCACTTCAAATTTCATAGATTTTACGAGACTTATATTCACTTCAAATTTCATCAGTTTTCTAAGACTTATATTCACTTCAAATTTCATCCAGTTTTAGAAGACTTATATTCACTTCAAATTTCATCATTTTCTAAAGACTTATATTCACTTCAAATTTCATCGATTTTAGAAGACTTATATTCACTTCAAATTTCATCTAATTTTACGAGACTTATATTCACTTCAATTTCACAAATTTTTGAAGACTTATATTCACTTCAAATTTCATCAATTTTACGAAGACTTATATTCACTTCATATTTCATGATTTTCTAAAGACTTATATTCACTTCAAATTTCACTAGTTTTTGAAGACTTATATTCACTTCAAATTTCATCTAAATTTACGAAGACTTATATTCACTTCAAATTTCACAATTTTCGAAGACTTATATTCACTTCAAATTTCATCTAATTTTACGAAG
The DNA here is from genome assembly GCA_021764765.1 of Vicia sativa. Classification (NCBI taxonomy): domain Eukaryota; kingdom Viridiplantae; phylum Streptophyta; class Magnoliopsida; order Fabales; family Fabaceae; genus Vicia; species Vicia sativa. The sequence goes on along the minus strand of CM038796.1, from coordinate 183,391,507 downwards.
ACTTATATTCACTTCAATTTCATCAGTTTTAGAAGACTTATATTCACTTCAAGTTTCATATTTTGAGACTTATATTCACTTCAATTTCATCTAATTTTAAAGACTTATATTCACTTCAAATTTCATAATTTTGAGACTTATATTCACTTCAAGTTTCACCAAATTTTAGAAGACATATTCACTTCAAATTTCATCTAATTTTACGAAGACTTATATTCACTTAATTTCATAGTTTTGAGACTTATATTCACTTCAAATTTCATCTAATTTTGAAGACTTATATTCACTTCAAATTTCACTGATTTTCTAAAGACTTATATTCACTTCAAATTTCATCTAGATTTTGAAGACTTATATTCACTTCAAATTTCATCTAATTTTACGAAGACTTATATTCACTAATTTCACAAATTTTACGAGACTTATATTCACTTCAAATTTCATCTAATTTTAGAGACTTATATTCACTTCAAATTTCACAGATTTTCGAGACTTATATTCACTTCAAATTTCATCTAATTTTACGAAGACTTATATTCACTTCAAATTTCATCTAATTTTAGAAGACTTATATTCACTTCAAATTTCATCTAATTTTACGAAGACTTATATTCACTTCAAATTTCATCGATTTCTAAAGACTTATATTCACTTCAAATTTCATCAGATTTTTGAAGACTTATATTCACTTCAAATTTCATCTAATTTTAAAGACTTATATTCACTTCAATTTCATCAAATTTTACGAAGACTTATATTCACTTCAAATTTCATCAATTTTAGAAGACTTATATTCACTTCAAATTTCATCAAATTTTCTAAGACTTATATTCACTTCAAATTTCACGATTTTTGAAGACTTATATTCACTTCAAATTTCATCTAATTTTGAAGACTTATATTCACTTCAAATTTCACGATTTTAAAGACTTATATTCACTTCAAATTTCATCTAATTTTGAAGACTTATATTCACTTCAAATTTCATTGATTTTAGAAGACTTATATTCACTTCAAGTTTCACCAGTTTTAGAGACTTATATTCACTTCAAATTTCATCTAATTTTAAAGACTTATATTCACTTCAAGTTTCACAATTTTCGAAGACTTATATTCACTTCAAATTTCATCTAATTTTAGAAGACTTATATTCACTTCAATTTCATCAGTTTACGAAGACTTATATTCACTTCAAATTTCTAAATTTACGAAGACTTATATTCTTCAAGTTTCACAGTTTACGAAGACTTATATTCACTTCAAATTTCATCTAATTTCTAAAGACTTATATTCACTTCAAGTTTCACCAAATTTTAGACTTATATTCACTTCAAATTTCATCTAATTTTAGAAGACTTATATTCACTTCAATTTCACAGTTTTAGAGACTTATATTCACTTCAAATTTCATCATTTACGAAGACTTATATTCACTTCAAATTTCACAGATTTTCTAAAGACTTATATTCACTTCAATTTCATCTAGATTTGAAGACTTATATTCACTTCAAATTTCATCTAATTTTAAAGACTTATATTCACTTCAATTTTCCAAATTTTCTAAAGACTTATATTCACTTCAAATTTCATCTAATTTTACGAAGACTTATATTCACTTCAAATTTCATCAAATTTTACGAAGACTTATATTCACTTCAAATTTCATTAGATTTCGAGACTTATATTCACTTCAAATTTCATCAGATTTTACGAAGACTTATATTCACTTCATATTTCATTGATTTTCTAAAGACTTATATTCACTTCAAATTTCACAGTTTTAGACTTATATTCACTTCAAATTTCATCTAATTTTAAAAGACTTATATTCACTTCAAGTTCACAGATTTTACGAAGACTTATATTCACTTCAAATTTCATCTAATTTTAGAGACTTATATTCACTTCAATTTCATCAGTTTTACGAAGACTTATATTCACTCAATTTCACAGTTTTTACGAGACTTATATTCATAATTTCATCTAATTTTAGAGACTTATATTCACTTCAAACATCTAATTTTACGAAGACTTATATTCTTCAAGTTTCATCGATTTTAGAAGACTTATATTCACTTCAAATTTCATCTAATTTTAGAAGACTTATATTCACAAATTTCACAGTTTACGAAGACTTATATTCACTTCAAATTTCATCTAATTTTAGAGACTTATATTCACTTCAAATTTCACAGTTTACGAGACTTATATTCACTAAATTTCATCAATTTTACGAGACTTATATTCACTTCAATTTCATCAGTTTTAAGACTTATATTCTTCAAATTTCATCTAATTTCTAAGACTTATATTCATAAGTTTCACCAAATTTTACGAAGACTTATATTCACTTCAAATTTCATCTAATTTTACGAAGACTTATATTCACTTCAAATTTCACGATTTTACGAAGACTTATATTCACTTCAAATTTCATCTAATTTTGAAGACTTATATTCACTTCAAATTTCACTAATTTTTAAGACTTATATTCACTTCAAATTTCATCTAATTTACGAAGACTTATATTCACTTCAAATTTCATCTATTTTACGAAGACTTATATTCACTTCAAATTTCATCAAATTTTTAAAGACTTATATTCATTCAATTTCATCTAATTTCGAAGACTTATATTCACTTCAATTTCATCAAATTTTGAGACTTATATTCACTTCAAATTTCATCTATTTTAGAAGACTTATATTCATCAAATTTCATCAGATTTTACGAAGACTTATATTCACTTCAAATTTCATCCAGTTTTCTAAAGACTTATATTCACTCAAATTTCATCAGTTTTGAAGACTTATATTCACTTCAAATTTCATCTAAATTTGAGAGACTTATATTCACTTCAAATTTCACAGTTTTACGAAGACTTATATTCACTTCAAATTTCATCTAATTTTAGAGACTTATATTCACTTCAATTTCATCAGTTTACGAAGACTTATATTTCAAATTTCACCATATTTTACGAGACTTATATTCACTTCAGTTTCACTAATTTTTGAAGACTTATATTCACTTCAAATTTCATCTAAATTTATGAAGACTTATATTCATTCAAGTTTCATCATTTTTAAGACTTATATTCACTTCAAATTTCATCTAATTTCAACTTATATTCATCAAATTTCATCTAATTTTACGAAGACTTATATTCACTTCAATTTCATCTAATTTTACGAGACTTATATTCATCAAATTTCATCATATTTTAGAGACTTATATTCACTTCAAATTTCATCTAATTTTAGAAGACTTATATTCATAGTTTCACAAATTTTACGAAGACTTATATTCACTTCAAATTTCATCTAATTTTACGAAGACTTATATTCCTTCAGTTTCACAGTTTTCTAAAGACTTATATTCACTTCATTTCATCTAATTTTTCGAAGACTTATATTCACTTCGTTTCACAGATTTTCGAAGACTTATATTCACTTCAAATTTCATCTAATTTTACGAGACATATTCACTTCAAATTTCATCTAATTTTAGAAGACTTATATTCACTTCAGTTTCACAAATTTTGAAGACTTATATTCACTTCAAATTTCATCTAATTTTACGACTTATATTCACTTCAAGTTTCACAGTTTTTACGAAGACTTATATTCACTTCAAATTTCATCTAATTTTGGAAGACTTATATTCACTTCAAATTTCACCAAATTTTAGAGACTTATATTCACTTCAATTTCATCTAATTTACGAAGACTTATATTCACTTCAGTTTCACTAAATTTACGAAGACTTATATTCACTTCAAATTTCATCTAATTTTTGAAGACTTATATTCACTTCAAGTTTCACCAAATTTTAGAAGACTTATATTCATTCAAATTTCATCTAATTTTACGAAGACTTATATTCACTTCAGTTTCACCAATTTTACAAGACTTATATTCACTAATTTCATCTAATTTACGAAGACTTATATTCACTTCAAATTTCACTAATTTTAGAACTTATATTCACTTCAAATTTCATCAAATTTTAAAGACTTATATTCACTTCAAATTTCATCATTTTAGAGACATATTCATTCATATTTCATCCAGATTTTAAAGACTTATATTCACTTCAAATTTCATAGATTTTTTGAAGACTTATATTCACTTCAAATTTCATTAATTTTACAAGACTTATATTCACTTCAAATTTCATGATTTTACGAGACTTATATTCACTTCATATTTCATTAATTTTCTAAGACTTATATTCACATCAATTTCACCAGTTTTGAAGACTTATATTCACTTCAAATTTCATCTAATTCGAAGACTTATATTCACTTCAAGTTTCACAAATTACAGACTTATATTCACTTCAAATTTCATCAATTTTAGAAGACTTATATTCACTTCATTTCATCAGTTTTTAAGACTTATATTCACTCAAATTTCACGGATTTTTGAGACTTATATTCACTTCAAATTTCATCTAAATTTACGAGACTTATATTCACTTCAAGTTTCATCAGATTTTCGAAGACTTATATTCACTTCAAATTTCATCTAATTTTTACGAAGACTTATATTCACTTCAATTTCATCAATTTTACGAGAGACTTATATTCACTTCAAGTTTTCCAGTTTCGAAGACTTATATTCACTTCAAATTTCATCTAATTTTCGAAGACTTATATTCACTTCAATTTCATCTAATTTTCGAAGACTTATATTCACTTCAAGTTTCACGGATTTTACGAAGACTTATATTCACTTCAAATTTCATCTAATTTCGAGAGACTTATATTCACTTCAAATTTCACAGTTTTCGAAGACTTATATTCACTTCAAATTTCATCTAATTTTGAGACTTATATTCACTTCAAATTTCATCTAATTTACGAGACTTATATTCACTTCAAATTTCACAGTTTTCTAAGACTTATATTCACTTCAAATTTCATCTAATTTACGAACTTATATTCACTTCAAATTTCATCTAATTTTCGAAGACTTATATTCACTTCAAATTTCACTATTTTCGAAGACTTATATTCACTTCAAATTTCATCAATTTTAGAAGACTTATATTCACTTCAAATTTCATCTAATTTTACGAAGACTTATATTCACTTCAAATTTCACAATTTTACGAGACTTATATTCACTTCATATTTCATCTAGTTTAAAGACTTATATCACTTCAAATTTCATCATATTTTACGAGACTTATATTCACTTCAAATTTCATCTAATTTTACGAGACTTATATTCACCAAATTTCACCTAATTTTCGAAAGACTTATATTCACTTCAAATTTCATCACATTTAGAAGACTTATATTCACTTCATATTTCATCAGTTTTCTAAAGACTTATATTCACTTCAAATTTCACAGATTTTTGAAGACTTATATTCACTTCAAATTTCATCTAAATTTGATTATATTCACTTCAAGTTTCACAGATTTTCGAAGACTTATATTCACTTCAAATTTCATCTAATTTTAGAACTTATATTCACTTCAAATTTCATGATTTTACGAGACTTATATTCACTTCAAGTTTCACAGTTTTAGAAGACTTATATTCACTTCAAGTTTCATCTAATTTTAGAGACTTATATTCACTTCAAATTTCATCTAATTTTACGAACTTATATTCACTTCAAGTTTCACTAATTTTACGAGACTTATATTCACTTCAAATTTCATCAATTTCGAAGACTTATATTCACTCAATTTCACAGTTTTACGAGACTTATATTCACTTCAAATTTCATCGTTTAGAAGACTTATATTCACTTCAAATTTCATCTAATTTACGAAGACTTATATTCACTTCAATTTCATCGATTTTCGAAGACTTATATTCACTTCAAATTTCATCTAATTTTCGAAGACTTATATTCACTTCAAATTTCATCTAATTTTACGAACTTATATTCACTTCAAATTTCATCAGATTTTCGAAACTTATATTCACTTCAAATTTCATCTAATTTTCGAGAGACTTATATTCACTTCAAATTTCATCTAATTTTACGAAGACTTATATTCACTTCAAATTTCATCTAATTACGAGACTTATATTCACTTCAAATTTCATCTATTTTACAGAGACTTATATTCACTTCAAATTTCATCATATTTTACGAAGACTTATATTCACTTAAATTTCATCTAATTTACGAAGACTTATATTCACTTCAAATTTCACAGTTTTCTAAAGACTTATATTCATAAATTTCATCATTTACGAACTTATATTCACTTCATATTTCATCAGTTTTCTAAGACTTATATTTCATCAAATTTTGATTTTTGAGACTTATATTACTTCAAATTTCATCTAAATTTTAAAGACTTATATTCACTTCAAGTTTCACCAGTTTTCGAAGACTTATATTCACTTCAAATTTCATCTAATTTTAGAAGACTTATATTCACTTCAAATTCATGATTTACGAAGACTTATATTCACTTCAAATTTCAGTTTTACGAAGACTTATATTCACTTCAAATTTCATCTAATTTTAGAAGACTTATATTCACTTCAAATTTCATCTAATTTTAGAACTTATATTCACTTCAAATTTCACAATTTTACGAAGACTTATATTCACTTCATTTCATCTAATTTTCGAAGACTTATATTCACTTCAAATTTCATCTAATTTTACGAGACTTATATTCACTTCAATTTCATCTAGATTTACGAAGACTTATATTCACTTCAAATTTCATCTAATTTTACGAGACTTATATTCACTTCAAATTTCACTAATTTTCTAAAGACTTATATTCACTTCAAATTTCATCTAATTTTAGAAGACTTATATTCACTTCAAATTTCATCTAATTTTAAAGACTTATATTCACTTCAAATTTCATCAGTTTTCTAAAGACTTATATTCACTTCAATTTCATAATTTTTCGAAGACTTATATTCACTTCAAATTTCATCTAATTTTACGAAGACTTATATTCACTTAATTTTCACAGTTACGAAGACTTATATTCACTTCAAATTTCATAATTTTCGAAGACTTATATTCACTTCAAATTTCACCAGATTTTAGAGACTTATATTCACTTCAAATTTCATCTAATTTTACGAACTTATATTCACTTCAAGTTTCATAATTTTCTAAAGACTTATATTCACTTCAAATTTCATCATTTTAGAACTTATATTCACTTCATATTTCATCAGATTTTCTAAAGACTTATATTCATCAAATTTCACTAATTTTTGAAGACTTATATTCTTCAAATTTCATAATTCGAAGACTTATATTCACTTCAATTTCACAGTTTTACGAGACTTATATTCACTTCAAATTTCATCTAATTTTACGAAGACTTATATTCATTATTTCATTGATTTTCGAAGACTTATATTCACTTCAAGTTTCACAGTTTTACGAAGACTTATATTCACTAAGTTTCATCTAATTTTACGAGACATATTCACTTCAAATTTCACTATTTTACGAAGACTTATATACTTCAAATTTCATCAATTTTAGACTTATATTCACTTCAAATTTCATCAGTTTTCTAAGACTTATATTCACTTCAAATTTCATAATTTTACGAAGACTTATATTCACTTCAATTTCATCAATTTTCTAAAGACTTATATTCACTTCAAATTTCACAGTTTTCGACTTATATTCACTTCAAATTTCATCTAATTTTACGAGACTTATATTCACTTTTCACAATTTTACGAAGACTTATATTCATTCAAATTTCATCTAATTTTAGAAGACTTATATTCACCAAATTTCATTAATTTTAGAAGCTTATATTCACTTCAAATTTCATCAGTTTACGAGACTTATATTCACTTCAAATTTCATCTAATTTTACGAAGACTTATATTCACTTCAAATTTCATCTAATTTTACGAAGACTTATATTCCTTCAAGTTTCACAAATTTTACGAAGACTTATATTCACTTCAAATTTCATCTAATTTTCGAAGACTTATATTCACTCTAGTTTCACAAATTTTAAAGAGACTTATATTCCTTCAAATTTCATAAATTTTGAAGACTTATATTCACTTCAATTTCACAGTTTTCTAAAGACTTATATTCACTAAATTTCATCTAGATTTACGAACTTATATTCACTTCAAATTTCATCTAATTTTGAAGACTTATATTCACTTCAAGTTTCATCAAATTTTACGAAGACTTATATTCACTTCAAATTTCATCTAATTTTGAGACTTATATTCACTTCAAATTTCACAGTTTTCGAAGACTTATATTCACTTCAAATTTCATCTAATTTTACGAAGACTTATATTCACTTCAAATTTCATCATATTTTACGAAGACTTATATTCACTTCAAATTTCATCAGTTTACGAACTTATATTCACTTCATTTTCATTAATTTTAAAGACTTATATTCATCAAATTTCATCAGTTTGAAGACTTATATTCACCAAATTTCATCTAAATTTCAAGACTTATATTCAAATTTCATAATTTTACGGACTTATATTTGTAAATTCACATAAAATTTCATAAGATTTTACGAACTTATATTCACTTCAATTCATGATTTTCTAAAGACTTATATTACTTCAAATTTCATCAGTTTTACGAGACTTATATTCACTTCAAATTTCATCTAATTTTCGAAGACTTATATTTCAAGTTTCACCAATTTTACGAAGACTTATATTCACTTCAAATTTCATCTAATTTTCGAAGACTTATATTCACTTCATATTTCATCAGTTTTCTAAAGACTTATATTCACTTCAAATTTCATCTAATTTTGAAGACTTATATTCACTTCAAATTTCATCTAAATTTACGAAGACTTATATTCACTTCAAATTTCATGATTTTACGAAGACTTATATTCATTCAAGTTTCACTAATTTTTCGAAGACTTATATTCACTTCAAATTTCATCATTTTTGAAGACTTATATTCACTTCAAGTTTCATCTATTTTCAAGACTTATATTCACTTCAAATTTCAGTTTTCTAAAGACTTATATTCACTTCAAATTTCATCAGTTTTTAAGACTTATATTCATTCAAATTTCATCGATTTACGAAGACTTATATTCACTTCAAATTTCATCTATTTTACGAGACTTATATTCACTTCAAGTTTCACAAAATTTTACGAAGACTTATATTCACTTCAAATTTCATCAATTTTACGAACTTATATTCACTTCAAATTTCATGATTTTCTAAGACTTATATTCATTCAATTTCACATATTTTTGAAGACTTATATTCACTTCAAATTTCATCTAAATTTACGAAGACTTATATTCACTTCAAATTTCACGGATTTTACGAAGACTTATATTCACTTCAAATTTCATCTAATTTTACGAGACTTATATTCTTCAAATTTCATCAGTTTTACGAAGACTTATATTCTTCAAATTTCACAGTTTTCGAAGACTTATATTCACTTCAAATTTCATCTAATTTTACGAGACTTATATTCACTTCAAATTTCATCTAATTTTACGAGACTTATATTCACAAATTTCATCAAATTTTACGAGACTTATATTCACTTCAAATTTCATCTAATTTTACGAGACTTATATTCACTTCAAATTTCACAGTTTTACGAAGACTTATATTCACCAAATTTCATCTAAATTTCGAGACTTATATTCACTTCAAATTTCACAGTTTTGAAGACTTATATTCACTTCAAATTTCATCTAGATTTACGAGACTTATTCAAATTTCATCTAATTTTACGAAGACTTATATTCACTTCAAATTTCACCAAATTTTACGAAGACTTATATCACCAAATTTCATCTATTTTACGAAGACTTATATTCACTTCAAGTTTCACAAAATTTTACGAAGACTTATATTCACTTCAAATTTCATCACATTTACGAACTTATATTCACTAAATTTCATCAGATTTTCTAGACTTATATTCCTTCAAATTTCATGGTTTTAGAAGACTTATATTACTTCAATTTCATCTAATTTCTGAGACTTATATTCACTTCAAATTTCACAGTTTTACGAAGACTTATATTCACTTCAAATTTCATCTAATTTTAGAGACTTATATTCACTTCAAATTTCATGATTTTTACGAAGACTTATATTCACTTCAAATTTCATCATTTTCAGACTTATATTCACTTCAATTTCATCAATTTTACGAAGACTTATATTCACTTCAAATTTCATAATTTTACGAAGACTTATATTCACTTCAAGTTTCAAAATTTTGAAGACTTATATTCACTTCAAATTTCATCTAATTTTACGAACTTATATTCACTTCAAGTTTCATCAGTTTTTAGAAGACTTATATTCACTTCAAATTTCATCTAAATTTGAAGACTTATATTCACTTCAAATTTCACAGTTTTAGAGACTTATATTCATAAATTTCATCTAGATTCGAAGACTTATATTCACTTCAAATTTCATCTAATTTTGAAGACTTATATTCACTTCAAGTTTCAAAATTTTACGAAGACTTATATTCACTTCAATTTCATCTAATTTTAGAGACTTATATTCACTTCAAATTTCACAGTTTTACGAAGACTTATATTCACTTCAAATTTCATCTAATTTTACGAAGACTTATATTCATGAATTTCATCTAATTTACGAAGACTTATATTCACTTCAAATTTCATCTAATTTTAGAGACTTATATTCATTCAAATTTCATCTAATTTTAGAGACTTATATTCACTTCAAATTTCACTAAATTTTAAGAGACTTATATTCACTTCAAATTTCATCATATTTTTGAAGACTTATATTCACTATATTTCATCAGTTTTCTAAGACTTATATTCATCAAATTTCATCGATTTTACGAAGACTTATATTCACTTCAAATTTCATCTAATTTTACGAAGACTTATATTCACTAAGTTTCACAAAATTTTCAGACTTATATTCACTTCAATTTCATCAATTTAGAGACTTATATTCACTAAATTTCATCATATTTTCTAAAGACTTATATTCACTTCAAATTTCACCAGTTTTTGAAGACTTATATATTCAATTTCATCTAAATTTAGAAGACTATATCACTTCAAATTTCACGGTTACGAGACTTATATTCACTTCAAATTTCATCTAATTTTAGAAGACTTATATTCACTTAAATTTCATCAGTTTTTACGAGACTTATATTCACTTCAATTTCACCAGTTTTACGAGACTTATATTCACTTCAAGTTTCATCTAATTTTAGAGACTTATATTCACTTCAAATTTCATCTAATTTCGAAGACTTATATTCACTAAGTTTCACTATTTTACGAGACTTATATTCACTTCAATTTCATCTAATTTTAAAGACTTATATTCATTCAGTTTCACCGATTTTAAAGACTTATATTCACTTCAAATTTCATCTAAATTTGAAGACTTATATTCATCAATTTCACGAGTTTTACGAAGACTTATATTCACTTCAAATTTCATCTAATTTACGAACTTATATTCACTTCAAATTTCATCTAATTTTAGAAGACTTATATTCACTTCAAATTTCACCAAATTTTAAGAGACTTATTCACTTCAAATTTCATCTAATTTTAGAAGACTTATATTCTTCAAATTTCACAGTTTTACGAAGACTTATATTCACTTCAAATTTCATCTAATTTTACGAGACTTATATTCACTTCAATTTCATCAGTTTTACGAAGACTTATATTCACTTCAAATTTCATCAGTTTTACGAGACTTATATTCACTTCAAATTTCATCAATTTTACGAGACTTATATTCACTTCAAATTTCATCTAGTTTTCTAAGACTTATATTCACTCATTTTCATCAGATTTTTGAAGACTTATATTCACTTCAAATTTCATCAGTTTTCTAAAGACTTATATTCACTTCAATTTCATCAGATTTCTAAGACTTATATTCACTTCATATTTCATCAGTTTTAAAGACTTATATTCACTTCAAATTTCATCAGATTTTTACGAGACTTATATTCACTTCAAATTTCATCTAATTTTGAACTTATATTCACTTCAAGTTTCACAAATTTTACGAAGACTTATATTCACAAATTTCATCACATTTTACGAACTTATATTCACTTCAAATTTCATCAGTTTTAAAGACTTATATTCACTTCAAATTTCACCATATTTTTGAAGACTTATATTACTTCAAATTTCATCTAAATTTAAAGACTTATATTCACTTCAATTTCATGATTTTGAAGACTTATATTCATTCAAATTTCATCTAATTTTACGAAGACTTATATTCACCAAATTTCATCTAGTTTTTACGAAGACTTATATTCACAAATTTCACAGTTTTACGAAGACTTATATTCACTTCAGTTTCATCTAATTTTACGAAGACTTATATTCACTTCAATTTCATCTAATTTACGAAGACTTATATTCACTAAGTTCACCAAATTTTAGAAGACTTATATTCACTTCAAATTTCATCTAATTTTACGAAGACTTATATTCACTTCAAGTTTCATGATTTTCTAAGACTTATATTCACTTCAAATTTCATCTAAATTTAGAAGACTTATATTCACTTCAAATTTCATCTAATTTTACGAGACTTATATTCTTCAATTTCATCTAGATTTAAAGACTTATATTCACTTCATTTCATCTAATTTTACGAAGACTTATATTCACTTCAAATTTCATCAAATTTTACGAGACTTATTCACTAAATTTCATCTAATTTTACGAAGACTTATATTCATTCAATTTCACCATAATTTTACGAGACTTATATTCACTTCAAATTTCATCTAATTTTACGAAGACTTATATTCACTTCAATTTCATCAATTTTCGAAGACTTATATTCATTAATTTCATCTAATTTTGAAGACTTATATTCACTTCAAATTTCATCTATTTTACGAAGACTTATATTCACTTCAAATTTCATCTATTTCGAAGACTTATATTCATCAAATTTCACGGATTTTACGAGACTTATATTCACTTCAAATTTCATGATTTCTAAGACTTATATTCATTCAATTTCAATTTTAGAGACTTATATTCATAAATTTCACCAAATTTTAGAGACTTATTCACTTCAAATTTCATCTAATTTTACGAAGACTTATATTCACTTCAAATTTCACGGATTTTACGAAGACTTATATTCACTTCAATTTCATCTAATTTTACGAACTTATAT